>JARVJO010000155.1:19442008-19464300 GCA_031762555.1 Cynodonichthys magdalenae | reverse complement strand
AACAATGGCTAAAACCACCAAAACAATGGCTAAAACTACCAAAACAATGGCTAAAAGTACCAAAACAATGGCTAAAAGTACCAAAACAATGGCTAAAACCAGCAAAACAATGGCTAAAACTACCAAAACAATGGCTAAAACCAGCAAAACAATGGCTAAAACCACCAAAACAATGCCTAAAACTACCAAAACAATGGCTAAAACTACCAAAACAATGGCTAAAACTACCAAAACAATGGCTAAAAGTACCAAAACAATGGCTAAAACCAGCAAAACAATGGCTAAAACCACCAAAACAATGGCTAAAACCACCAAAACAATGGCTAAAACTACCAAAACAATGGCTAAAAGTACCAAAACAATGGCTAAAACTACCAAAACAATGGCTAAAAGTACCAAAACAATGGCTAAAACCAGCAAAAGAATGGCTAAAACTAGCAAGAAAAACGCCTAGTAGGTGATAGCTGTAATGTCCTGAATAAGCCAAACATTTAAATACCTGAAGGGTTAAAGTAGCTGAAAGTTTGAAGTATTTCATAAGAAACTGTGAGCAGGAAGTCATGTGTTCTGATCTTTTTAACATTTATTTATTTGAACTAAAACATTAACGGAGCTTGTCGTCCGCTCCGAGCAGAGTTCCCCACCAGCAGGCTGGAGATGTCGGCGGTGGCAGACATCTTTGACCGAGACGGAGACGGTTACATCGATTACTACGAGTTTGTGGCGGCGCTCCACCCGAACAAGGACGCCTACAGGCCGACCACCGACGCCGATAAGATCGAGGACGAGGTGAGGGGGCGGGTCCAGATGAACAAAGAAAGAAAGAGAGAAAGATGGAGCTGACTGTTGTTGGTTGTCTTCAGGTGACTCGGCAGGTGGCTCAGTGTAAATGTGCCAAGAGGTTCCAGGTGGAGCAGATCGGAGAAAACAAATACAGGGTGAGTTTAGAAAAATATAAATATTAAGTTTTATAAAAAACTGAATCAAACTGGTCTAAACTGAGTTCTAAAGACGTGCAGCTTAAATTAAAAAAATGTAATATTTTAAAGCAACTATTGAGTTATTTAATGAAAATATGCTGATTTTTTTACATTAATTGTTTTTATGTCTGTCCAGCCACACACTGTATTTAAAATACATTTTTTAATCAGTTGTTTAGATTTAAATTCTGTCGTGTGAACGAAGCTTAAAATCGTCCTTTTTAGGAAAACTACTGATGTTTTCTTGAAACTTTCTTTCTTGTTAATAAAAAAAAAGTGAATCAGTTTTAAATCCAGTTTGACTCAGTTTGAAATAATTAACTTCATTAATCCTAACAGGCTTCTAATAACTCAACTTTGTTTTGTTCTTCATGTTTGTTTTTTAATCTCACATTAATATCATGTTTATAACATCGGCTTTATTTTTATTAATCTTTGTGCTGCAGGTGAAGCTTAAATTAATAAACTATTTTTTATGAATGCTGAAGTTTTCCAGTTATATTCCAGCTCTTATTTATTTATTTTTCCTGACTCCTAAAGGTCCTGAAGATAATTTTGAAATGTTTTAATCCTTGATTCAGTTTTTAAGATGAGAAAATACAGAAAAATCCTGATATTTTCCTTGAAAAAGTCTGATTTTTGAGTTTTTCTGCAGTTAGACGATCAACAGGTTTGTTTTTGTTTCAGGATTTTTATAAAACCAACAGATTCTGCTGTTTTCATCTGGTTTGTGCTTCTTCTAACAAATAAAAGTTACAGAAGAGGTTTAACTCTTCCTCTGCTGCATTAACAGAGTTTCTGCAGCGTTCACAGGATCACTGCTTCATCCTCCTCCTCTTCCTCCTGGTGATGATGTCACTGGAGACGCTCCTGTCTGTCCTGTCCGCTGCACGTTTCCGTCCTCTAACACACCTGACTAACTGCAGCTGTAGTTCAGGAAGATGTTGTGATGATTTGTGTTTCATTCTCGTTCTGTTTCTTTCTCCTTGTGTCCGCCCGCTCCGTCTCTGCTGGACTTTTTGTAGTTCTTCCTCGGAAACCAGGTAAAGTGACTGTGGGTGGCGTGGACGGACGCGTGGAGGCCGCTCCCTCGTTCCCCCACGGAGGGCGCCGCCCCGCTCGCGAACACGAGACACCCGAGTTAAACGAGCGGCGCTCCTCCGTGGAAAGGAGCGAGCGGGTTTCACCGTCCGCTTGTGTTCGTGCTGTGATTTGTTTGTGTCGATGAGAAATTGTCACAAAGTGGCAGCAACACGGCTGAAGTGTGAATCAGTGGTGAGATGATGAGTGGGGCTGGAGCTGCTCCAGGAGGTTCTTCTGTGCTGGTGTGGCTGTGGAATGTGCTTCGCTGGGTGATTTAAACCGGATTTTAAAAGAAGTGACCTTAATTATAGAAGATGAAGAATGATGGGGAGTCGGGCTCTTTGGTTCTGCAGATGCATGTTTTGTTTCCTGCATGACTCAGATTCAGATTTGGGTTTATGAGTTGAGGTCGTGACTCGTTTCAAATCTTTTCAGTTCGGCGACTCTCAGCAGCTGCGTCTGGTCAGGATTCTGCGCAGCACGGTGATGGTGAGGGTCGGAGGAGGGTGGATGGCTCTGGACGAGTTCCTCGTTAAGAACGACCCGTGCAGAGGTGAGTGAGGCTCGCAGGCAGGGTTTAGAACCCACACACACGTTTGTTTCACACGTGGATACAGAGACACATGCTCACTGGTCCATCAGCACCCACCTGCAGTGTTTCTAAAGATCTTCCTCCTCCTCTTCCTCAGAAAGATAAAAAATGTCAGACGGGATTTAGAGCCGAATTCACAGCAGGAAACTGACTTTTTTTGCCACTTCAGTAGAAAACATAACTGAATATTAGTTTCTTCATCATCAGTGGCTTTTTTTTTCCCCGAAGAGAAGAAAAAGGAGAAAAGTGAAAGAAAATATTGAAAAAAGACAATGAAATAAGTGAGATATATATTGAGAAAACACAAGAAAACACATCCGCAAAAAAACAAGTTAATTTTTTATTTGGTTGAATTTCTTTGGGGTTGAAATCATATTTTTGATTGAAAAAAATTTTTGGAATGAAATTTTTTTGGATTAAAACTACTTTTTTGTTTGATTGAATAATAAAAACTGACATTCTGGAGGCTCCGCCTTCAGGGTTGCTCCTGGACTCCTCCCTCTCACGAGGGATCATGGCCCACTCCCAAAGCTCAGTGCCCACCCTACACCCCTCTGAAGTGTGGACTCAGTCCAAGTGCACATTAGTGTTCGAGGGTTACAAGTGTGCAAACAAAAGTAAGAATTAGAACAGTACGGATTACATCATCGACTGCGACATCCGTCTTTTAATTATTCAGGCCAAATTTTATTAACATAAAAGCAAATGTTTAAAGAAAAAAACTAATTTTATCTCCTTCATGATTGAGTTTACACAATAAATGTAATCTATTCACTTCTCTAATCAGAAGGAAAAAAATTACAATGTCTTGTTCACTTTTTGGAATCCTTGATTTAACTTTGTCCTGATTGGTTCTTTTTTGTGATATAATCATTTAATCTAATGTTTATTTATTATTATTATTATTATTTTCTTTCCTTTTTTTCATTTATTGATCTTTATTCCCCCTGGCATCATTATGTTTTGTACCATGTTCGAACGTTTGAAAAAAAAATGGCGGTACCGGTCGCTGTTTTGGCAGACGTCACATGCAGCAATGAATTGTGGGTAATACACTTCGCGTGAGGGTGGAAATAGTACCCAAAATGGGCGGGGCGAAGGGAGGATGTGGATAATGTGGGACACACGACGCACTCACCTTCAACATGAACGAGCACTTGAAGAGCACCAGGGCAGAACGAGGGTGGGAGTGGAGTGTTGGGACAGGATAGACCCTCTCTGGTCTGGGTGGGCGTCGCCTTTGATGACATCATCCCCTGTTTGTCCTGTTTTTATGGAGGAACTGGTGGCTGGTTTTGTTGTAGCTTCATGCCTGGAGCTTTTTATCTTTTTGAATCGTTTGTTAAAAAGGTCAAACCTGTAGAAGAAGAGAAGAACCTGAACTTCATTAAACTAAAAAAACCAACAAAAGCTTGAATCTGTGAAGCCTGACGGACTCAGATGCTTCATCTTCTTTTTAAACCTGTTTTGTTTTTGTCACCATGTTTTTCCTGTCAGCTGTTTGTCTCATTTCACCAGTCAGACACAAACAGCTCTCCAACACCGTATTAAAAGGTTTTGTCATCAGGTGACGTTCTTCTCTCCGCAGCGTTTCCTTCCTGTCACTGTTTTTGTTCCAACTTCTTTTTATCTCATCCTGTTTGTCCTGTTTAATCACAGCCTTTTCTCGCCTCTGAAACAAAACGGTAGTTTTGCATGATGCATGGTCCTCAGTTCTCTCCCTCTTCCTCCCTCTCTCTCTCTCTCCCTCTTCCTCCCTCTCTCTCTTCTCTTTCCTCAGTGCAACATCCAGGACTTAAGATCCTCCGCTCCGATTCCAGTAGCTCCATCTCATCTCGTATAGGTTGGATTTCTTTCACCTTTTCTTTTTTTTACTTTGATGTTTGCCTCCAGGTTCCTTCCTCTTTCTTTTTTGTGTTTTTATCTGTTTATTGCCCCCCCCCCTTCTTTATTTTGTGGATCTTGTGATTTCCAGACTAACATTTTGTCCCGCTCTGATCCTCCCCCAGCTGATGTGGAAGCCTTTAAATGTTCCTGATGGGTGTGTGTGTGTGTGTGTGTGTGTGTGTGTGAGGAACTTTCTTCATCCCACCTCCAGCATGAGTTATTTCATATTGTCTCTTGTGTCTCTCAGTGACGGTCACTCCTGGCTATTTCTGCTGTCGAGGTATCTACACTTCCTGTCTGTGTCTCACTCTGTCCATCTGTCCGTCCAGCTGTCCGTCTCCATCTTTAACACAGCTGTCCTCGTGTCCACATCAGGGGTGGGAACCACAGCTCGCCTCACAAAGGGACCCAAACATCCTGAAGAAGTCACAAAACTTTATCATAATAAATCTAAAGCTATAATATTAGTTAAATCTATATTTAGTCAGTGGCAGTAGGTCAGCCATGGGCAGATCGTCCCAGTGTTTTGTTGACGTTTACTGCGTACCCTTATAGCAAACTGCACAAGTTTACAGTCAGTGTTTTATTTTATAGTTTTCAGTTGTATCCTTTAAGAATAATTATTCAATGTTTAACATGTGATTTCCACATTAAAATAAAGATAAATCAGCAGAAAAATACAGATTCTTATTAAAAACAAACAACGTAGCAAAGAGCCAGGAATGATCAGAGGACAGATTTAGAGCCATCCTAGCTGTTTAGATTTTATTTTCCTAAAACATTTTCTTCTCATCTTTTCTTAATTCTGTTTTGTTTCTTGGTTCAAATTTTAAAAAAGCCTCAGATGAGAAGAAAAACTTCTTAAAGAATCAAAAGTTAGATTTTGATTCAGGATTTCTGAGTTTTTATTTTGACATAGTGAGTCATGAAAATAAATTTCCCCCGAGTCATCCTTAGTCCCACCCTGCTCCTGGTCCCACCCCGCTCCTGGTCCCACCCCGCTCCTGGTCCCACCCCGCTCCTAGTCCCACCCCGCTCCTGGTCCCACCCCGCCCCTGGTCCCATCCTACTCCTGGTCCCACCCCGCCCCTGGTCCCATCCTACTCCTGGTCCCACCCTGCCCCTGGTCCCATCGTACTCCTGGTCCCACCCTGATCCTGGTCCCATCCTACTCCTGGTCCCACCCTGATCCTGGTCCCATCCTACTCCTGGTCCCACCCCGCCCCTGGTCCCATCCTACTCCTGGTCCCACCCCGCTCCTGGTCCCATCCTACTCCTGGTCCCATCCTACTCCTGGTCCCACCCTGATCCTGGTCCCATCCTACTCCTGGTCCCACCCTGATCCTGGTCCCATCCTACTCCTAGTCCCACCCTGATCCTGGTCCCATCCTACTCCTGGTCCCACCCTGCCCCTGGTCCCATCCTACTCCTGGTCCCACCCCGCTCCTGGTCCCACCCCGTCCTGGTCCCACCTCTGTCCTAGTCCCACCCCGCCCCTGGTCCCATCCTACTCCTGGTCCCACCCTGATCCTGGTCCCACCCCGCTCCTGGTCCCACCCCGCCCCTGGTCCCATCCTACTCCTGGTCCCACCCTGATCTTGGTCCCATCCTACTCCTGGTCCCACCCCGCCCCTGGTCCCACCCTGATCTTGGTCCCATCCTACTCCTGGTCCCACCCCGGTCCATGTGTGTGTCATCATGTTTGTGTGCATCGCTTCATGCAGGACTTGGCCAGACCCTGGTCTCTAGTTTCTGTAAAACCCCCGCTGATAAATAAAGTCAGGAATTCGATCTAAGGGGGGAGTGGGTGGAGCCTAAGACCTGGGCGTGGCCAGCCTGGGTTTCTAACAGCGCTTGCTGGTGTCTGCTGGTTGGTGCCAGGACGCACCTGGTCCCATCCTACTCCTGGTCCCACCCCGCCCCTGGTCCCATCCTACTCCTGGTCCCACCCCGCCCCTGGTCCCATCCTACTCCTGGTCCCACCCTGCCCCTGGTCCCATCGTACTCCTGGTCCCACCCTGATCCTGGTCCCATCCTACTCCTGGTCCCACCCTGATCCTGGTCCCATCCTACTCCTGGTCCCACCCCGCCCCTGGTCCCATCCTACTCCTGGTCCCACCCCGCTCCTGGTCCCATCCTACTCCTGGTCCCATCCTACTCCTGGTCCCACCCTGATCCTGGTCCCATCCTACTCCTGGTCCCACCCTGATCCTGGTCCCATCCTACTCCTAGTCCCACCCTGATCCTGGTCCCATCCTACTCCTGGTCCCACCCTGCCCCTGGTCCCATCCTACTCCTGGTCCCACCCCGCTCCTGGTCCCACCCCGTCCTGGTCCCACCTCTGTCCTAGTCCCACCCCGCCCCTGGTCCCATCCTACTCCTGGTCCCACCCTGATCCTGGTCCCACCCCGCTCCTGGTCCCACCCCGCCCCTGGTCCCATCCTACTCCTGGTCCCACCCTGATCTTGGTCCCATCCTACTCCTGGTCCCACCCCGCCCCTGGTCCCACCCTGATCTTGGTCCCATCCTACTCCTGGTCCCACCCCGGTCCATGTGTGTGTCATCATGTTTGTGTGCATCGCTTCATGCAGGACTTGGCCAGACCCTGGTCTCTAGTTTCTGTAAAACCCCCGCTGATAAATAAAGTCAGGAATTCGATCTAAGGGGGGAGTGGGTGGAGCCTAAGACCTGGGCGTGGCCAGCCTGGGTTTCTAACAGCGCTTGCTGGTGTCTGCTGGTTGGTGCCAGGACGCACCTGGCTGGCTTCACTGCAGGCTGCACCTGTTTGTTGACTCACCTGGAAGCAGCTCACCTTTTCATCTCTGTCCTGATTTGTTTTTCTTTTCTGTGGCTGCTTCTCCAGGCTTCTTGTTGTCTGCTGAGGCTGCTTCACTTCCTGTCTGAGAACGCTGCTCAGAACAGACCTGACGTGTTTCTGTACACAGACTGAGAGAAACTACAAATTATTAATAAATCATCAGACGAGAGGAGGGCTTTGCTCCCAGCTGACTTATAAATACGCAACAAAAGTCAGGTTTTTATTCATGTTGAAGCTGGAGACTCTAGTTATTGATTTACAAGTTTAATCATCACATGTTTCACATGGTTTAGATTAATTCCTCTGGATAAACCAAAGATCATAGATTTATTCATGTTTGGGTTTTCGCTGCTCTTCCTCATTTATAACAAACCAGATTGAAAGATTTTTGACAAATTTGTTTCCCAATATTTTAAACTAAGCTGATTATAACATTTGTCAAGAATGAATCATTTTTAAAGCTGCTTGTTTGATGAAATAATGTTTGTAAAGTTTTAAAAAGTAAAGATTTAGTAGCTTTTATTATTATTATTGTTTTTTCCCTCATAATTTAACAGGATCATCAGACTGAGACTGTTAGAAACTAATGAGTTTAAAATTATATAGAATTAAGGGCCAAACGTTGCTCACGACTCATTTAATAACATATTAGTTTGTTTTTTATGGAAGTAGGAGACCAACAGGAACAATATGCAGAACTTTGCGACTAAATCTAACAGTTTTTTTGTCTAAAATGTTAAAAACTGGTGAAAAAACAAATAAGAGATAAAACTTCCTGCTGGACGACCTTTAAATCAGAGAATTGTCAGGAAGTGTTTTTATTCTGTCCCCAAACCCAGCCGGTCGAGGCAGATGGCCGCCTGTCCTGAGCCTGGTTCTGGTTCTGGTTCTGCTGGAGGTTTCTTCCTGTTAAAGGGAGTTTTTCCTCTCCACTGTCTCCACTGTTTGCTCAGGATGGAGACTGTGACGAAGTGATTCAACACAATCTGCTGCTTCTTCTTTAGTTTTTATTATTTTCATGTACAGAGCCCTGAGACAACAAATGTTGTGACTTGGTGCTGTATAAATAAACTGAATTGAATTAAATTATTTTAAAGTAATAAAAAGTAATAACTGTGTCTCCAGCTGTTTCTAACTCTCTGGCTTTTGTTGCGTATCAAAACGATCTGTTTTTATTTACACGTCTTCACTTTCCTCCTTCCTCCACAAATGGCTCCAAGTTTGTAATTTTCTGACTTCCTGAACTGCCACCTGCACAAACCAAACGCTCGCTCTGCTCACGTGCACTCTCAAAACGAAACGTGCACCCACCTGTGACGTCTGCAGCCAAAGGAAGCTCCTCCTCCTCACGCCGCTCGCTGCTGGAGGGAAGTGAAAGGTGAAAATGTTTCAGCTTCCTGCTGGTTTCTGTCTGCAGCTCGAGGTCGCACCAACCTGGAGCTGAGGGAGAAGTTCATCCTCCCTGAGGGGGCGTCTCAGGGTCTGGCCGCCTTCCGCTCCCGGGGCCGCCGCTCCAAACCGGGCTCCCGCAACGCCTCGCCCACCCGCTCCTCCTCCTCGGCCTCCCACAGCGGCGCCTCCCTCCCCTCGGCCCCCTCGGCCCCCGCCACCCCCACGGCCTCGGCATCCTCCCGGGTAAGAACTTTCATTTAACTGTCACGTTTCTCTTCATGAAGTCAGATGTTTTCTGTTGTTTGTTTTGTTTTGTGCTTTTCTTCACGTGTTAATGCTGTTAGCTACAAAACATAAATAAATGTAAAAACATCCACTTTCAGATGTAAAGTTTTAAAGAGGAAGAGGGAAATAGTAAAGTTTTAGGCTGACGATCTTCCCAGGAGTAATTCACCCCAAAGGTCAGACCGTGCAGTGCTCAGAGCCTCAGTTAACAGGTTAAAGGTCAAAGGTCATGACTCGTTTAGAAGGATATAATGGCTGTGTTTCAATTTAAGGGCTGCAGCCCACATTGGCCCCAGTCTAGGTGGGCCGTAGGCCACTCGTGTCCGCTGCATAAACGACATAAATGAGACGGTCCGGTCTCCAGAAGACCTGTTTGACCACGCGCTGCCTCGTTATCATGGTGATACATTTTACATCACATCGCTTCAGTTGGTTTTTCAAGGTATAACTTCACAAATTTCAGTTTTAATAGAAAAACGTTACAAATATATAAATATAATCTGGGTTTAGCTCCAGTATCAGTTCTTGTAGCTTCATTTTGTTTAACGTCTCATCACAACAAAACTTTCTTCAACTAAGTTGTTTAACATACATTTTTCAATTCATGACAAATTTTCTAAACTCCACCGTAAAAAAAACTCTGCCGTAAAATAAAAAATAGTTGTCTTTGTTTTCTGACGGAGCAATGAGTTCTGGGATACCGTCAGCTGCGTAGGACACTCTGATGCAGCCGATGTTTTCAGGGTTTTATCGGCTGCATGAGTCGGCGTCTACAAACTGGGACAGTGGGCCGAGCCTGATCAAGTCTATTATTCAATGTTCTAAAACCTTAAAGGATGTTTCATTGTTACTGTTTTACTCTGAAGTTGTAACTTATTTCTGTTTATGTTTCATGTTGTTTATTTATTGTTATTTTCTGTTTCTGTTTGTTTTTTCTGTCATCTTTCCTGTCATTTAAATCCTGCTAACCTTGAAATGTTCCCCGGCTTTGTTTACAAATTAAAACCATCCGCTTTCACACAACAACACACTTGGTTGCCCTCCTCCTCCTCCCCCTCCTCTTCCTCCCCCTCCTCTTCCTCCCTGCGTTTGCTTCTCCTCTGCTCCTCCTTTCCCTCCTCCCTTCAGTCCTCCCACACCCACTCGCGTGACTATGCCAAGCCCTGGCTTGCACACAGTAAAACTCCAACGCCAACCAAGTGCCACTGCTGCCCAGATCTGGGTCAGGACCTCGAGGTAACACACTCACCCCTCCCACTCGCCTCCCTGACCCCGCCCCCTGAGCAAACTGAAGCACTAACTCTCACGCCTCCACCCAGGAAGCTTCTTCTTTTAAGTTTTATTTATTTAAATCAACACGTCTGTTCGCTCAGAGCTCCCAGAAGACGTGTTGACGAGCAACAAACTAATATAAATCACTTATTTAATCATTTAGTTGTATTATTCTTATAGGTTTAAATATTTGTTGTTTGTTCTTTGTGTTCGTGGTGATGTCGTGCTGTTTGTTAAACTCTTTAGTTTTGGGTTTGACGTCGGCGCACGGTGAAGTCATACCTCTCTCTCCCTACAGGGGGCGCCGTCAGGGTCCAAACTGAAGAGACCCACTTTCCACTCCAGCCGAGGCTCCCTGACCGGAGAGAACGGAGGAACGGCGCACAGCGGCAAACGAACCGGTGAGTCGGACAAACGCAGCATCAACCGTCTGAGATTAAACTTTAAATCTGAAAATTCAGTTCCGTTTATTTATATCATTTATACAACGCCAAGTCAACTTCCTGTTGATGAAACACAAGTTTTGATGTAACAGGATGGCAAAATTTACAGAATATTGAAACACAAACATAACAACTAGAATAGTTCTGGAGAAACTTTGTCTAAAATGGCTCAGTGATAGTCAATTTTGCATTTTAGTTATGGCGGCCATCTTGGATTTTTAGTTAGCTTTCAGAATTTGTCAAAGATTCTTGGCTACACCAGTTTTCAGCTCTGTAAGTTTTAAAAAGGCTGAATTAGACCTTTTTTTTTTAATTAGCATTAGCGGTTAGCTTAAGCTTTTTTTTAACCTAGGTTCTAATAAAAACATCTTAAAGATCTTCAAAACAGCTAAAAAGAAACTTATTTTTGCTTTAAATCTTTGCCTTTAAGAAAAAAGAGAAAAATATATTTAAATAAAAAACCTTTTCCACCTTCCAGATCCAAAGCGAGGGTCTGCGACAGCCAGCGGTCCGACCAGCCGCGCCGGCAGCCGAGCAGGAAGTCGCGCCGGCAGCAGGGCCAGCAGTCGCCGCGGCAGCGACGCCTCGGACGGCTCAGAGCTTCAGGACGCTCGCTCTGTCTGCTCGGACGCCTCGGACACCCCGAGACGGCCCGGGGGCGGAGCCAAGCCTTCCAAGATCCCAACAATCTCCAAGAAGACGCCCAGCCCAAAGACCCCGGGGTCTGCGAAGAAGTAAACCCAGAAGCGTGGTCGTTCGGCGGCCATCTTACCTGTACCAGCGTCACTCTGGACATCCATCTTGTCTAGAACTTCTGCACTATGACTGACACTTCTGAGGGGACGAAGGAGGAGGAGTGTCCCTCGCTCTCTAACGTTGACTGTGAACATGCACAAGAGGAGACAGATCAGAGTTCTGGGGTCATCACTGACTTTTTTTTTTTTTTTTAACCCTGAAGACCCCAGTTTGCCTTCCAGTCTCCTCCTCCTGTTCCTAAAGCAGCGAGGAACCAACCGAGACGCCTTACTCATGTTACACACTCGGTTCTGATCCGACAGAACTTTACACTGACAGACCGGAGAGGCGGCGCAGGGAGTGCCACCACAACAGCTGCACAAACAACAAAAAACAAAAAAAACAAGAATTGTGGGTAAATTATTTTGGCTTGTGGGCCAGATGCCTCAAGGATGCATCAGAAGAGGAAAAATATGCAACCGACTGCCTGAGTCGCTTCCTGGCTGGCGAGAAAACGGTCACCTCAGCAGCGGCGGCGGCGGCGAGCTGGGGAGGCTGGTAAACGCCGCCTGACGCACACAAACGGACACGCAGAGCGGCTAACCTCAGACTGCGAGGATCAGCGGGGGAGCTGAGGACAAGCTCCTCCCCCAGCGCTGCAGGTCTGCAGCAGAGGGCGGTGTGGTTTGTCAACAATCCGACAAGAAAAAAATAATCACAAGCTAGCAATAGACTGGACTATTTTTATGGCACATTACTCACAACACGTAACATGTTAACAACCGTGTTCGACAACCAGCATGCACTAATCCTCTGCCGCTCTGTTGCTGCACACACACACACACGACGTGCATCGTGTGTGTGTTACAGGAAACAATAAAAGGTCATTGACTTGAGTCACTGTATGCAAAATGTTAATTTGCAAATGTTTTTCTGATTTATTTATAATCCAGTTTTGTTATTTAGCTTGAAAAGTTTATTTATTTTTCATGTCATATCATCGTCAGCAGAGTGATTTAGTATTATGGTTAAAGAGATTTTTTTTTATGTCCACTCCACTCTTTTTGACATGATTTGTGTGTAAAAAGTGTTTCTATTCTGTTGTAACATGACTCATAGAAGCAGCCTGGTTGTTCATTTTTCCTCATCGATAAGGACTACAGTTACCTGACCAAAGGGGTTTCCCTTCACGTGTAGAGAACTACAAATATGGACGACGGAGGACCTGGACTGAGGGGATGGGGGGTGTTTGTGTCCCCCCACAGCTTCTCTTCTTCTAGGCTTTTTTTCAAAATGTCCCGAGTCGTCTCCATGTTTTCTCAATGTAAGAGATGAAGTTTATAAAAACTAATGAAACAGTAAGAAGACATCTTAAGGTGATTTTTATTTATTTATTGTCTCTCTGATGGGGGAGGGACAGGTTTATATCGGGGGGAGGGTTCCTCTCAGTGGGACAACATGAAGGGAGGTATGAGTAACAGGGACTCACCTGTAAAATTAAAATAAACTAAAATTATAAACATTTTTTCTGTTTTTGTATTAAAAATATGCTTGCAATAATACTGACTCTGCTCTTGGCTTTATTTTTTCCCATGAAAATACTGTAGAGTTACCATTGAGAGCTGAATGACTACTGAAATTTACTAAAGCTAAATGTAGCACAATGCTAGCTAAAAGAATCATGTAGTTAACCTGAAAATAGAAAAATTCAAACTAAAGGGAGCATCATATTATAGCTGAAAGTAGCAAAAGATTAGTTAAAAGTTGTATAACAGCTAAAAGTTGAATGTAGCAAAAGACAAAATTAAAAAGTAGCTAAACAGTAACTAAAACTGATTAGCAAAACGCTATCTAAAAGGGTCACATACCCAACTGGAGCCGGAAGTCTGTGGGCGTCACAGCAAGGGGGGGGGGGGTCGAATCCATATTTTTTATTAGACAAAGTGTGGAATCGTCCATTTAAACATTTAATTGTACACGTACATGTACAATTATTCATTCAATACATGTAAAAATGTTGTGATCGTTACAAAAAAAACTTTTCAAAGGTTTTAAAAATTTGTATACCCCCTCCCACTCTTTACAATGGTTTGATCCAAAGTTTGACCGGGAAAAGTTTGGAATCATCTTCGACTTTTACCATCAACCGACGAAGAAAAAGCTGTTTCAGGTTTGTGTTTCTCTTTGATAGTCAAAAATATCGACAACAATAAAAAGACAATAATACCAAATCTGAAATATTTAGTTCAAACGACTAAATGAAGTATTTTAGAGAAACTAAATCTACTTCCATGTCCACTCAAATTTCAGGGGGAAAGACGTCAAAGTTGTGCCCAAGTTTACCCGAAAAAAAATCTGATTATAAACTGCATTTTCTCAAAACACATCTCAGCTGTAACAAAAAACAAAACCTAAACTCTTGTTTAAAGCCTCTGAGTTCTCTGTCACGGCATTAGCTTAGCAGTTGAGCTAACCCTCATCTCAAGGCTAGCTAATGCAGCTAAGCTAACATGAACCCTTTAATATCAAATTTATAAAATGTTCACTTTGAAACATTTTAATTTTGATAAAATATGGCTTTTTGAGACGGTAAGGTTTTATGATTATAAACAAGATATTTGGTTATGTTTGGAATGTTAAGGATATTTCTTTACAATCACAGATTCATAAAGTTTAAATTTCAAATATAACTCATTTGATAACCAAATCTGTCTAATGTAGTGACATCCTCATAATAAACTGTTTACAGTGGTTCTGTTCAACCCTTACTACTGTTGTGGGATCTGCAGCATAAATTAGGAATTTTATAAAGTTCACTGCTTTGTAATTTAGAATAAAGGTATTATTAATAAGTGTGTAGAAACAATACTTGAGGTATGTCATTTTGCACCATTTTCTTTTATTTTTCATGTAAAAACATTGAATTACTTAAAATAATACACTGATACACAGATGCTTCTTTATATTTAGATCTGTGTATATTTTTGTTATTCTACTGTGAATAATCAGTTTTGGTATTTTAATGCACAGCCTGTGTTTGTAAATAGAATATTAATGGTGTAAGTCCTGAACATGTTTTTCTTCTTCTCTGCTGTGCGTGTCTCGGAGCAGACCACATCCAGTCACCGGACATTTCTTGGTAATTGAGATGTGCGAATCATCTGAGATTAAACCCCACCCGACTGGATCCTCAAGTCTGCAGAAGGTAAACACGGGGTCAGAGACTTGTGGTGGCTTTAAACTTTATTTCCTCACTTCCACTTGGTCCTAACTTTTAAATGTAACCATCCCAGCTTGCGTCAGACGGTGCTGAAGGATTTGAAACGCGGTCCTGTTTATTGGACGGCTCCACTGGAGTTAAAAAGGTCTGAGTCCGCCCTCTGCAGCTGTGTGTACACTCACACTCCTCATTTTCTGCCCGGTTCATGTTAGTCCACCCTCCCTGCCGTCCATCCTTCATCCCAGACATTTTCTGGTCTCTCTTCTGCCATTTCCTCCTCTCAGGAATGCCAATTCTTTTTTTTTTTGAGTTCAAAAGCACAAATTCCCTCTTTTTTTTAGATACTCCTAACCAACTCCCTGCCTGTCCTTTCACCTCCTCTTCTTCACTTCTATTCCTTTTATCTCTCCAGATGAATCCTCCAAAAGTTCCACAGATGTGTGAAGAAACCAAAACAAGCCGATGGTTAATCCCTGGCATCTCAGGACTCGCCCTTTAGCCCAGGACAGAACGAACGGTGGTCACTTTGGTTTGGTCAGTGTTATTCAGCCGCTCAAAGAGACCACAAGAGCCAGGCCCGCTTTGAAGAGGAGAGCGCACAAACACGAGCGGGCACAGCGCTGAATCTCAACTATATTTGAATCTTTTATTTTCCCCTGAATAACTAACAAATCTGCTGTTTTGTTTTGTAAAGTTAGTAATCATCTCCAGGTATTTGCATCATGTTTCAGCTGTAGGGAAAAAACTAAAAACCTCGCAGTGAGTTTACAATTAAAGCGAACATCAGGCTACCAGAGCCTCAACGTTGAGTAGCAATGAAAGGAAGCAGTCATGAGCAGATGAAAAGATAAATGGGCGGAGGTAAGCAGATGAGGTCTCCCAAAGAGACCGCTGGGAGGGGAGATGATGAAGGGCAGAGGTTTGAGGAGGAGGAGAGGCTGAAGCTCGGAGGATAACTCCCTCAACCTTCTGGACTGGGTTCACTCAGAGGGAGCAGCGAGGAGGAGGAACATCTCACAGCTGGACACAGGAAGTGCTTCTACATCTGGATTAATTGGGACATTTTGGAGCCTGGAATCGAGTCGTGGAGATCCTGCAGGTTTGAACTTCTTCATCTCTTGCTGACACGAGGAAAAAAAACACCTCAAATTCCCACCAGCACCTGCTCATCACACAAATTGCTCTTCGTCCTCCAAGTTTACAACTTCAAAGCCCAAAGCAATCTTCCAAAGAGACATTGTTTGTTTGCACTCAAAACACAAGTGGAAAAGCTTGTAATTATGCTCTCACTCTCATCATCTGATCCTGCCTGAGTGAGGAGCAGGAGGAGGGAGGTGGGTTTGAGATTACAGAAGGTGGAAGAGGAAGAGTAAACAGAGCTGGCGCTCGTCTAAACACCTCAGGCATAAATCAGGGCTGTGTTTGTCTGCGGTGACTGAACTGGAGCAACAGGAGACACTGAAGAAACGCTGGACGAGGAGCAGAACCAGAGGAACCTCGTGGCCTCAGGAGTCTCCTTTAGGATGCAGAGCAGACCCACCTCCACCCTGCTGCTCCTGCTCCTGCTCTCCGCCTCGCTGTGGAGCCAGCAGGCCGAGGCC
Source organism: Cynodonichthys magdalenae (assembly GCA_031762555.1). Classification (NCBI taxonomy): domain Eukaryota; kingdom Metazoa; phylum Chordata; class Actinopteri; order Cyprinodontiformes; family Rivulidae; genus Cynodonichthys; species Cynodonichthys magdalenae. The sequence goes on along the minus strand of JARVJO010000155.1, from coordinate 19,447,992 downwards.
GTGGTCCACTCCAGCTTCCGGCGTCTCAGCGGCCGCGAGAAGAAGGAGATGCAGAAGGAGATCCTGAACCTGCTGGGTCTGCCGGGGCGACCCAGACCCCACCCGCCACTCCGGCCTCCTTCCTCCGCGCCGCTCTTCATGCTGGATCTGTACCACGCCATGTCGGCCGACGACGACAACGAGGTGGACGGGGTCGGGCCGGGCTCGAGGAGGTTCGGGGCGGCGGCGCAGGTCAGCTACGCGGCCCTGCCCACCCTCAGCACGCACACGCCGCCGCTGGGAACCGTGGTGAGCGAGGCCGACACCGTGATGAGCTTCGTCAACCTGGGTGAGAACCGCTTGTTTACAAACATCCACTTCCTGCTGACAACAAAAACACATTTATTGGTTTAGGAGAAATGCAGCGAAATCAAGTCATCTTAATCCAAATCTGTGCAAAACTCTTCAGCAACCTCCTTAAATTTGAAAGAAAATGATGAAGACGAGCTTTAAAGTCACCATTTTTACTTTTATCTTCAGCAGATTCTTTCTTGTCACTTTGGTTGTTTTTAGAAACTGCTGTTTTTATTTATTTATTTAAAGATCTCATTTTGATCGTTGTCCCTGTTTGATCATTTTGAGGCCTTTTAGAGACTTTTTTTATTCAGGTTCTGATTCTGTTTATGTTCATTTTCATGTTTCACACGTTCATCTCTTGATTTAAGGACTTTTTAAAGATACAGTCTGAAAAATTGGGACTTTTTCAGTTTAAAGCTCATTAGGAATCACATTTTTAGTGTTAAAACTTAGTGTAGTGTTTTTTTCTTTAGATTCCGTCTCAGGTGTTTGAACTCCTCCCCCACATTAGGACCCTACAGGTGGAGGTCTCTTAGTGTTTGCAGCGGGATGAACTTCCTGTCTGTTTTGTAGGTAAATCCGATCTGCTTGTTTGGGACTGGATGTTAATTGCTGGTGTCATTACTGAAAGGAGCGAGCTGCGTCTGTGTTTACAGATCAGAGTCGTGTTTGCAGATCGCTGCAGAGCCGGACCCTCCCGTCTGGATCGCAGCTTCGCGCTGCAGATTTATGACGGGTTGTCCCCGATCAAAGCTGCTCGCATTCCTAATTGTTTTAGTTCTGGGAACTCGAAGCGATGTCGTTGCACGCCACCTCTGGAACCCTGAATGGGTTTCTGTGAAACTCGCTGCGGTCCGGCCGATGCCTATCTCCTGCGAGCACGAAAGCTAAACATCCTCTTCTCCGACGGCTTCCTTCCTCCTGCTCCTTCGGGGTTTTGGGCGGTGATTGGTGCCCAGCTCAGCGTGGGAATAACTCGTCTCTGCTCAGCTTTTAGCAAACTCCCGTCAAATCAAAGGTTTCCTTTTGCAAAGCTCTGCTCCGTTACAGAGAATTAAAAACTCGTCATTCAGATTTATCTAATGAACAAAAGGGACTTGTGGCTGTTTCCTTTAGATGATAAATCTTTTTTTTTATCCTGACACAGAAAAAGAAGCAGTTGATGGTGTGTGTTCCTGCAGATGTCATGGGACAGAACAGCTGGATGGAATTAAAGGCCCCACTGACACACAACGGTCCGGGTCTGGATGGAAATACCTCTGTGGAGCAGAGGCTCTAAAAATACCGGGCGGCCTGTAATTAGTGGTGTGTGTGCTGAGCAGCTGCTGCGGTTCAGGGCAATAAGTGTCTCTAATTACTCTGCTGTGTGTGCGTGCAGATACTGACTTATCGAGGCGTCTTATTTCATACATATTTATATATTTTCATTTTGTTTTGGGTTAAAGTGCAGGAAGTGGATGAGAATGAAGCTCCTTTAAATTAATTTTTGTTTGATCTTATTGGAACCAAAAAACAGAACTTTAGGTTGTTTTTGTTGCAGCTGTTGTTGTTTTTAATATGTAAATTTAACAAAAGTTTTATCATGCAGCACATAAGGAAATGATGTAATTAAATTTGTATTTTTACCAGAAAATTTTAGAAGTTTTTTCAAACTTTTCTCCTTGATCTCAAGAAAATACCAAAAAATGTTAAATCTTTCTCTTTTTATTTGTTTGTTTGGAACAAATAAAACTAAAACAAGTCTTGATAAATCTGACAACAAAAGAATCTAAATAAGTAATTTATTTACAAAATACTTTAAAAAATCAGTAAAGTAAAACAAAGATGAGGATTATTCAGTTAATAAAAACACAGCTTTAGATCCATAAATGTTATGAATCATCTGATGCGAGTTAATAATTGTTCTTTTTGATGTTTCTTCCTCCTGAGGCTCGTTAGTCCGTCTGAACTCAGTCTTCTTCTGTGGTTTTTCCCACCTTTCCACTCCTCTTCCTCACGTCTTCAGTTCTTGTTCTAGAATCTAAAACTGATGTTTTTGATGTAAATCCTGGTTTGAGGACAATGGAGGGTTTATCTGAGTTTTAAAGAAATAAACCGGTTCTGCTGGTTTGTGCAGTGGAGCAGGAGCGAGACCTCCTCCAGCCTCGCCCGTACTGGAAGGAGTTTCGTTTTGACCTCACCCCCCTCCCTAAGGGTGAGGGGGTGACGGCGGCCGAGTTTCGGATCTACAAGACCCTGACTGTCGGCCAGCGGGTGAACCGGACCCTGCACATCTCCGTGTACCAGATCAAACGGGAGAACAGGAACAGGTAACCTCTGATCTGTTACTTTAAGATAAGTTCTGTTGAAGTTTTTACCTTCCTGTTTGTGTTCAGAGAGGCGGAGCTGGTTCTGCTGGACATGCAGTCGGTCCCTGCAGGGCAGGAGGGCTGGCTGGCCTTCGACGTCACCTCGGCCTCCAACCACTGGCTGCTCCACCCCCGCAGCAACCTGGGGATCCGCCTCTACGTGGAGACCGAGGAAGGTGGGGGCTTTCTGCCGGAACCGTTCAGGACCGCAGAGCTTTATGACGACACGCTTTCCTCTCCCCCCGCAGACCGCTCCCTGTCCGCAGCCTGGATCGGCCTGGTGGGCCGCAGGGGTCCTCGCTCCAAACAGCCCTTCATGGTGACGTTCTTCAGGGAGAACCAGGTCCCGTGTCGCCCGCCGCGGGCCATCAAGCCCCAACCCCGGAAGAAGAAACACAAATACGACCTCCCAGTCCCCATCATCCAGAGTAACAGCTGTTAAACATTTAAGTTGAATTAGATGGGATTTATCTGGAAAGATTTTAATCAACTTTATGTTCAAACCTGTTTTACTTTTTGTCGTTCAGATCGTGGTCCGGTCAACAAAGGTGAACCCTGTAAAAAACACGAACTCTACGTCAGCTTCAGTGATCTGGGCTGGAAGGTATTTCTCTCTTTACTTCTAGTAAACCTTTGTGTACTTTAAAGACAAACTTTTAATTCGAAACTTCAACAACTTCCTGTCAAATAAATGGACAGAAATTATTTAAAACTGACGGGTTCTGTTCAGGACTGGGTTCTGGCTCCGACCGGGTACTCAGCGTATTACTGTCACGGAGAGTGTATTTATCCTCTGGGCTCCTGCATGAACGCCACCAACCACGCCCTCATCCAGCTGGTGGTCAGTACCGAGCAGACCCGCCTCGCCCCACACGGTGAAATAAAACGCAGCTCAAAGTAACCCTGGTTCTGGTTCTGTTGGGTCAGGTCCACCTCCTGAAGCCGGAGGAGGTCCCGTCAGCCTGCTGCGCCCCCACCAAGCTCAGCTCCATCTCTGTGCTCTTCTACGACGACAACAACAACGTGATCCTCAAAAAGCATCGCAACATGGTGGTGAAGACCTGCGGCTGTTTGTGAGGAACCGGGTCGGACCAGAACCCGGACTCTGCGGAACGGCAAGTTGATCTCAGGCGCTGCTCCAGAAACAACTTTTTGATTCAAACCTAGTTTTAAGATAAAAATATTTGTATTTCTGTTCACCTCAGAAAACTTTATCCTGATAGTTTCCTCAGTTTCAGGTGATTTTAAATTATTAAACATTATTTATAAAAGAACACTTTATATATTTACAAGAAACAGTTCATCAAAAGTTCAGTTTTAGTTCTCAATCAGTGTTTGTGGTGGATTTATGTTCTCTGATCTAATTTCTGAAGTTAGATGTTGAAATATTTATTTTTGTAGTAAACTCCAAAGCTTAGGTTAAATCATAAAAGTTAATAAAATACTTATTAAAAGCCATTTATAGTAAACTGGGTCAATTTAAATTAGTTTGAAGCACTTCAGTGCCACCAGAGTGATTGTTAAAGTTAGAGACTAGAAATAAAGTTGGGTTAAATAGTTTTATTGAAAATGTAAAAAAAAAAGAAAAAGCAAATTTTGTTCATTTTGCAAATATAATTTAACAAAGCTCAGAACAGGGTGTTTAAACTGTAGATTAACTGTTAAAATGAAAAGCTCTGTGGAAGGTGAGGTACTGTTGGAACACCTGAGGCAGCTGCAAACATCTGGACTTTATTGGAATCCAACCGTTTATAGTTTTAATGGAGACAAACAGTTTGTCCCTGAAGCGGGACACAAGAGGCAGCTGGTGTGAGACAGATACTGACAGGTCCCCGGTGCTGGACCACATCCTGCAGGTTCTGAGGTCCACAGTGTTCCTGAAAAACAGTTTATTTTAGACACAGACGATACTTTTCATGTTTAGATCATTTGTGAAACACTCGATCCAGGAAGTGAAGGTGGTTTAAGGAGCGAGTGTCTTGGACTGAAATATCAAATTAAAAACTATAAATGAGTAAATGCACACATATGTTCTGTTTTACTGTATGATGTGATAAAAATGTCGTAATAAAATATAATCTATGGTGTTTCTGCTCTTCATTTTTTACAGTTACAGAGAAATATACTAAGTTTCCACCATGTTAACTAAATACAGGAAGTATAAATCTTGCTACAAATATGACTTGATGTGATTTCTGTTAAATATTTAAAGAGCAACCTGCAGCCATATGTTAAACTCTACTTCCTGACCCAGAATAATCGGAGGACTCACCAGGTTTCTGTCAGAGGTCCATCAGGCCTGAACGTCGGCCAGCTCAGGAGGCATGGGGGACTTGGGATGTTTGCTCTCAAAGTGCTGCTTGAAGGTTTTGGGGTCGGGCATCTGTGTCTGAAAGGAGGATGAAATGTAAAATATACTCACAAAAAGACATTTGGCTTCCAGGGTGAGTGTTCTGATCATTATTTCAATTTTTTTTTTATTATGTTAATAAACAGGACAAAACTTATACAGCACTGATACAAAAAGAAAAAAACACAACAGGAGGCATATGCTGTACATAAGTTACAGCAATTATTTGAGAACGGTAACCAACTTATGCAGAAACTTAAACCTGTACATGACTCGAGTTCACATTACTGGCCTTTTCATTTTGAAGTATTCAAGAAGACGTTCCCATTCAGACAGTATCTCAATCTTTCTAATACAATAACTTCAGAAAGTAGGTTTTTCCATAGCTTGATCGAAGGGGCCTCACAGCCAACCCATTTGAGCATTATTGACTTCCTGGCCAACATCAGTTGGAATTGCACAGTCTCTTTGTGAGTATCCAAGTGACTGGGTATGAACCCAAGGAGACACAGGATTGGACTGAGGAGAAGTGTTTGTCTTATAGCAAAGCTAATTTCTTGACATACTGCTCGCCAGAATACCTCTATAATTTTACACTCTGTGGTTACTTTACATTTGGGACAATTTGGAGAACTTCCTGGTGTGTACTTGCTATATATATATATATATATATATATATATATATATGGAGATATGTAAAATATTATATTGCATTTTTTTATAACGGTTACATACTGAGATTCTGGAAGGCAGCGTCAAAATGTCTTCCAATGCTTCTGAATCAATTGTACTTTTCAGAATTATATACCAGGTTGATCTTAAATTCTCCATATTATCTTTCTTTAGGGCTTGTAATTCAGCATAAAATCTTGGCACAAATCTCCCACGTTTATAACAATCAAGAATAGTTTTTTCAAGTAAATAATAATCCCCTGGGAACTCAAGTGAGC
>JARVJO010000155.1:19413226-19439662 GCA_031762555.1 Cynodonichthys magdalenae | reverse complement strand
CCTCGATCTCAAGCCATGGGTGAGCATGCTTTTTGGTAGCCCACAGTGAAATAATTCTTGCATGAAAAGACAGTACATAGTTCTCAACCTTGGGCAGGCCCCATCCACCCTCAGCTATGGGGAGTTGTAAGACCTCAGTTTTAATTTTGGTTTTCTGCCTGCCCAAATAAATTCTGATATACAATTTGGTTTTTAACAAGACTGAAACTGATACAATTAGAAATAAAAGCAGAAATATATGAATGGACCAATAAATAATTGACCATATTTGTTTTTCCACCTTAGCTTCAACAAATTATGGTATGAATTTTAGCAGATAATTTAAATTTTACAGTTTTTTAAAAAATAGGGTCAATATGGGTTTTTTTTGTCTTTCCTTTTACATGCATTTGTGTCTCTTCACTGTTTATTATTTATCTCATTTTTATTTCACCTTCTGTGTCATGTATATAAGGTGGGCTGTCTTTCTTGGGTCAGGCTCATCTCCTGTTGGTCAGTAGTTGAAAGTTTAGTTTAAAACTAAGGCACAGGTAAATTTATTTTTCCTCCTAAACTGAGGCAGCACAGATCTGCACATGGATCCTGCTCCTTCCTGTCTGTTGACCAATAAGAGATGAGCTGACCCAAGAAGCCCCGCCCAACTTATTTACATAATACACAAATGCATATGGTAAAAAAACAGGAAACATAAAAACAACATGGAAATAAAGACTTGTTGGGAAAATAAAACATTTAAGAGACAAAAATGCATGTATAAAAATTTTTTTAAAACAGTAAAATGTAAATTATGCTCTAAAATACATAATTTATTATAATTAAGATGGAAAAATAAATATGAAGGTCAATTAAATAAAACATGAGGTAAACTTTTTTTAATTTAATTGGTGCAGTTTAAGTGTATTTATTGGTCCATTTATATATTTCTTCTTTTATTTCTAATTGTTTCAGTCCTCCATACTTCTGAGACCAAATCACCACCTAAGATTAAACAGAACCTCCTCAAACATCCTTAACTTTTTGTGAGCACTTAATGTTAAAGTTGCTCACCTGTCAAACAGGAAACAGGAATAAATGAGGTCAGTATTTACCCGGCAGACGGGGCAGGTGTGGACGAGCGCAGCCTTGGCAGCAGTTTTCTGGTCGGCGCCCTGACCTTTCTTCTTCTCTGCCGCCTTCTTGGCGTTCTTCTGCTGGGACTGAATCTTCTGCTGCCCACGAGCCATGGCCCTCCGCTTCGACCTGCGGGAGGAGAGTTTTATAAAGTCACCTGAGGCGGCTGCCATGAAAATAAAATGTGACGTTTTCAGCTGGTTTCCACCGGCTGAATTAAACACATTCCCACCAAAGATCAGCTGCTGTGACTTTTATATTAATAACTATAATTAAAACAATCCTGAGTTAAATTCTTTTAATAAAATTAAATAAAAATATCCTCATTTTAAGGCTGTTTGCAGGATTTAGGCCAGTTAGACACAGTTTTAACCTAAATTGTTTTAGCACATATCAGAAAAAGACTATAAAAGTTCAGTAAAAACTGAAATAAATAAAAATAAATACTTCTAGGACGTTTTCAATTCCTACCTCTGTAGTAATCTAAACATTTAAATTTGTGAAAAGATTTATATTAAAACTTTATTCAAATCAAAACAAAAAAATTAGAATGTTGTGGTTTAAATAAAATGTAAATATAGTCGATAAAAATTGTAAGTATAATATAATTTAACTATTTCGTTTAAATAAATAACAAAAGGTATCTTATCTTATGCAAATAAAATATACAATAAATTAGACTCAATTCTGTCAGGTATTCTTGCTGATAGTATGAAAATTTTAAAACCACTGATAAAATTAAAACAAACTGCAGCCACAAAAATGAACAAATTACTGGTTTAGAGAATACATTATTTAGCTGAAAAACGGCATTAAATTTACATTCGCCCTTTATTTTTTAAATAAATTTAGCATTTCAGTAAAACTACAACCACTGAGGGGCTTCAGTAAAACTGCTGCAAGACAGAAGCTAAAATATATTTGTCCATTTTCTAGCTTAGCATAAACACTTCTAAAAACAGGATAATTAGAGATAAAACAATTTACAATAATATTTGAACAGTTATCACAATAACTAATGGTAGTTTGTTTTGGAGGCGTTTTTTTGCCTTTTTCAACGTCGCTAGCAAAGCTAGTTAGCCACACATCAAACTCACAAACGACACAATTAACATCCTGACTACAACAACTTTACTTAAAGATGTCTGTAATTATGTATCAGCGAGTGTCAAGTTAAACAATTAGTTTTGTTTAAAACCGTCTTTAACTAATGTACTTTGCTATGCTAATGCTGTTAGCTCGTGGGAGCTAAATAATTAAAAACTGGCGAGATAAGTAATAAATTTAGAAAAATCTAGTAAACAATTGTTTACAGATCAATGTTACACTAAACAAATTTTGAAATAGTCGTTAAACAGAAGTATTTCGATTTGATGGACGTTTACCTTCGACAATCGACGCTGTCTCCGCTCCTTTTCACGTTTTTTTTGTTTTTTTTTTTAGCTAACCGGAAGTAGATTTCATAGATGTTTAAATCTGACGGACGGAGCGCCCCCCAATGGACGGAGGCGGAACTACAACCTCTGCTACAGAATGATGGCTGTTTTTCGTTTATTTTCCCATTTTTGTTACTTTATTAATATTGTTTTCCTGTCTTTTATTTACTATTCCTTTTTTGGAGTTTGGCTTTACAAATAGCAACAATTCACTTTATTAAATTCAACCAAACACACTTGATCTGAACACAAACTGAAGAGTTTACTCAGTTTTAGACCTTCTATCAACACTAAGAACATTGTTAATGTTCAAGCTAAACCTGAACTGTGACTTGGAACAAGACGTGGGTTTAAAATGATCAAGACAGAAGCCTGAATCACAGTTTCACCACTTTATTACAGTAAATGAGTCAATATACACACAGAGAACAGAGACAGACAGGTCTGTGTTTTCTTTCTCTCTCCTTCCCTGTCGAACAGCTCAACACGTCAGAGTGAAAAAACAGCTTGAGAGAAAACAAACCTACAATCAGGTAAATAAAGCAGAATCATAACAATCATCTTCCACCACATCTTCAGATAAAATGTCGTTAGCAGCAATTCATCCATCATTTCTGGTTCTTTTTAAGCCACCTGGAGTCACTGAAACCTGACTTTACTGAAATACTGACAGAATTTAAACAAACTGACCAACAGCCGACAGTAAGAAACATCATCTGGAAACGGATCAAAGGAAAAATGATTTCTGACAGCAGATTTTCAGCAAAACTGGAACAAAAAGCTTAAAAACAAAAGTGGTGGATCTATAAAAATGTTTGTATTCTTCACCAGTGACAGTCGGGGTTGTTGACCTGGTCCAGTAAAGTTCTGAAACTGAACTGCTATTTGTTGATAAAAAGCTTGGAGGGTTTTTGATTTAAAGAAAACCAAAGATCCTGGTAATATAAGCAGCTGGATGATCATTTTTTTAGTATAAAATGTGTGATTTATTACTTTAACACTGTAAAAACAAAGAGACATTTTATCTGTAAGACTTGGGTCATATTCTGATTTAACTGTCAAAACTCTGAACTGACTTCCCTCCAAAGTGGAAGACGACTTTTCAAAACTGAACAAAACAGAATTTTCACAGTTTTTAACAAGAAGAACGAGAAAGAGAGAGAAAAAAAACACAAAAATTAACTTTTTTTTTTGCTGTATTTACATTTTAAATCGTGATAAAAGAAACTTATTTACAAAAATGCACAAACTAAGACTGTTTCTGTTGACGATGAGGGAAATATAAACTGTGTCGTAAAAAGAAATAAAAATCGGTGATATTTACAGAGTGAGGGTAGAAATGGCTTCTGAAAGAAAAAAAAAAAAAAAGACTGGTTTTATTTCTCACTTCTTCATGGCTACAGGAAGTCTGAGAGCTCAGGGCGTGACGCCGCGCGGAGCCCACTGAGAGGACAGGAAGTGACCTCATCGTTGGAGGTTAGAAACCAGGAGGCAGACCGCTCGTGAATTTAAAATCAAAGATTCAAACCAGCAGGAGGGGGAATCAAATATTCTACAAACTTTCAAGTGTTTTTATTTATTTTTTCTGCACCGCAGACTAAAAGCTGCCGGCTGCTAACGTCAGACACACAAACATGTAGAAATACATTCTCTGGGCTCCGAAACGCTTTCCTTAAATTCTCCTAAACTCCTCAAACTACTGAAGTCAGAGACGGATCGACACAAACTGCTGCTTTAAAGGGATTTTCCTGCAACCATCTGAAGCTAAATCATGTTTAAAAAGCCAAAACACTGATTTAAACAATTTATAACTTTATATAAAGGAAGACAAATAAATAAATGCCTCATTCAGGTGTTTTCTGAGGTTTTTTAACTAATAAAACATTAAAAAAAGATAATTTGGTTTGTTTTTGGTTACCTCCAATCATTTAAAACGTCACAAAATCAGCATGAAAACATACAAAACATCCAACAGGAAGGTGGGAGTTTCATTTAAAAACTAATTATTTGGGATTTCTAAAAAAAAAGGCATCAAGTGATTAAAATTCAGAGCATAAATGTTTCCCACAAAATGACTAAGAAGTAGTTGTCAAATTAATACGTTTCTTTTTATTTTCGGGGTTTAAAAAGCTGAGTTACAGGAGGTTTTTCATCGTTACTGATGATGATGATGATGATGTGCTGTTTCGACCCGTGAACCCCGGGGAGCTCCGTATGAAGCAGAACTTTATTCTGATCATCTAAAATATTTTCACTTAATTACAAAAACAGCCAAACTTTTGAGTTTGGACATATTTTGGACACGTTTTTTTTTTTTTTTTTTAAATAATTCGGCTGATTTAAGGTCAAATTAAATCTAAAAACACAAATAAAACTTCCTGTCTGGGTTAATTTAGGCCCAGATTATTTCCATCCATGTTTATCAGCTGATTTTAACCTCGGATTAATCTGTTCCTCCACCCAGAGTTAAACTCAAACTCCTGATTCTGGCCGAGCAGCTTGTTTAAAAACACTGACGAGTTTAAAAAGAAAAGTCTAGAGACCAAACTGTTGTTTTATCAGATGATTATTTCAGTGAGTCAAATAAATAAACACAAACTGCTGATTAAAATAAAGAGTTAGATTCAGAGGACCAGCCCCGACTTTGAACCGTCTCGTTCATCTCCACTGTTTTCATCCTGGCAGCTGAAGAACCGACAGTTTGTTTTTACAGAAACAGATTAGTAACGGACAGGAAGCAGCACGGAGGAAAGCTTTAAGAGAGTGTGTGTGTGTGTGTGTGTAGCTTGCAGATCCACAGAAGCTGCTTCAGATGCTGTTTAAGGATCCAGAAACTGAACTGTGTTGAGATGAATCTGAGACGGAACCATCTGAGGAACAAAAAAACAAACCTGATTGTGAAACTTTTATTCTACGCTCATCGCTGCCACCTAGTGTTGAAACGCAGCGGTGCACAGTCTGAGCGGGTTCTGGTGTTTCTCACCGTGGACAGAAGCGACCGTGTGTGAGCGAGCGTGAGGAGGGATGAGGATGGAGTTCAGCTGAGGCTGGATGGAGAGCTCTGCAGAAAAACAACAACAAACGTTCGGCTGAACGATTAACGAGACGAGCGGGGTGGGCGGGGTCTCTGTGACGACCCGGGGTCTACCTGTGGTGCTGAAGTTGAAGAGCAGGGGCAGGTCTCGGCCGCTGGGCAGCCTCGTGTTGGGCTGGCGCAGCTCGTCGAAGAAGGCGTGGGCGCACGCCTCTAGGGGCGAGAAGCGCGACGCCGGCGTGTACTCCAGCAGCCGAGAGCTGAGGGCGATGGCCTCTGGAGGGGTCCGAGGTTTAAACACCTGAGGGGCACAAAGAGCTTAAACCAGGGATATTCAACTGGCGGCCCGCGGGCCACATCCAGCCTGCGAGTCACCAAAGTTCAGCCACCAATTGCTTCAGTCATCTCTCAAGCCCAAACTCCCAGTTTTCTTTAATTACTGTAAGTTATTTTAGTTAAACATGTGGGGGTCTACTGAAACATCAGAATCTTTATTTCTATAAACGTCCAAAACAGTTCAACTACAAGCAGCTGAAAATAAATCTATGAAACTTGGCAAGTCAGAGACGTCAAAATAATATTAGTAAAAATAGGAAGCTTGATGTGTTGTTTTTGTTTGATAGTTTTATTTTCACTACATTTATGATTCTGTATGTTGTATTCATGATTAAACAGATCTTTGTAATACTTTATTTACTTTATGACTAACTGCTGGATGTTTTTTCCTCACCTTGGTCCACGGATGAGCTTTGATTTGAGGGAACTTGAACTCTGTGTAGTTTGGGTTCATCTCTCGAATCTGTTCCCTCGTTGGCGTTCCCAACACCTGAGAACACAGAACTCAGACATTTGCTCATCAACTTGTATAAAAACATGAAAACTCAGACTCACTTTGATGATCTCCACCAGCTGGTCCACGCCGCTGTCTCCGGGGAAAATGGGCTGACCGAGCAGCAGCTCCGCCAGGACGCAGCCCGCCGACCAGATGTCGATGTTCGCCGTGTAGTCCGTGGCGCCGAATATGAGCTCGGGCGCGCGATAATACCGCGAGCAGATGTACGACACGTTGGGCTCGCCGCGGACCAGCTGCTTGGCGCTGCGGTCACATAAAAAAAAAAAACAGTTAATAAAAACCGTACAGGAAGTGAGGATAACAACCGTACGGATGCAGAGCGCTCTCTCTGCTTCATCACCTGCCGAAGTCGCACAGCTTCAGGACGGCTGTTTCTGGGTCGACCAGCAGGTTCTGGGGCTTGATGTCTCGATGACAGACGCCCTGGGAATGGATGTAAGCCAGACTGCGAAACAGCTGGTACATGTACACCTGAGGAGGATACAACCTCAGGTAAACAAACCTTCAGAGACGCTTCCACGAAGAAATAAAAACAGGAAGTTACCTTCACGTAAATTATAGGAATGATGCTCTTGGCCTTGTTAAAATGCCTGGCAACCCTGTAGACCGTCTCAGGGACAAAGTCCAGGACCAGGTTGAGGTACACTTCATCTTTCTGCGCAGGACAAAAACCAAAACAAAACAAAAAAACAGGAAGCTGAGATTTATAAGTAATGATTGAGGGCTCCTGAGAGCTGATTTACATCGACTTGTTTCCAGTAAATGACCTCAACATTTGTTCTGATGGAAGAAACGAGCTGCTTCCTCTTTTTTTAGGGTATTTCTCAAAGCTGTAAATGTGTGATGTTACACCTCTTTTCTTTTTTTAGGTAATAATAACCAAACTGTGAGGTTAGTGTGAAATTCTGACTTCAGATTTTTTTTCTGTCCAGTTATTTTTAAAAACAAATACAGAAAAATTCTATTTGATTTCATTCATCTCAACAAACTTCCTGTTTTTGCTTTCTTTACGTCGTAAAAATGTTTGGGTTTTTTTGTCACCTTTTCACCGCTGGAGTAGAAGAAATAACGCAACCGAACGATGTTGCAGTGGTCCAGCTTTCTCATGATCTGGAGTTCCCGGTTCTGAGGAAACGAAACAACAGGAGCCTGGCTTCAGAACCAAAAATCACTGCAGAAGGATTAAAAGACTTAAAAGGTGCCGAGCCACACCTTGAACCTCTTATCCTGCAGAACCTTCTTGATGGCCACCATCTCTGAGGTGTCGATGAGCCGGGCCTGGTACACGACACCGAACGACCCGTTACCGATGACCTGTGGGTGGGTGGGGGGGTCCACATCAGAACAATCAAACACTAAATAATCCAAACATGTTTAGGTTGAGAACAGATTAGATTATGTGAACAGGAAGTGGGTAAAACTTGAAAAAAGAGCCACAATAATAATAATAATAATCCACCCGTTAATAATCTGCTGCTGGTACTTTGCAGATTAACGTATCTCTTTGCTCACCTTGATGTCGGCGTAGGACACTTCCTGTGGGCGGTCCGGTCCCTGACCAGGTGTGGCTACGACCGTCGTCACCTTCCCAATGTCTCCTAGGAAACGACAAGGAAAAAGATAATTAAATTAGGATTAAAGATTCAGACAAAAAGCTCCTTTCAGAAGAGTTTCTGGCTCATTTCTCCGCTGGATGTTTGAATATTTTTGATTTAAAAAGTCCAGCGAGTGGATTTAAACTTTACAAAAGCCTCAGAGGAAGGAGGAGGGAAACACAGAGTTCACATCCAAGACTCTGTGACCAAAGAAACTGGGAAAGAGCCCAGAAACGGGCCAACCGTTGTCTTGGTCCTGAGCTGTTTTAAGTGACATCAGCCTACTTTAAAAAGATTATTTTGTCACGTCACCAAGCAGAAACCGGACATATTTACCTTTATGTCTGATAATTTATTAATTTATTTATTGTTGATGTGTTGCAGTTAGACAGAAATGTGTGTTCTGGTTCTGTTGTACTTTGAAGTGTGGTGGATATCCAGGCAGCTGGTGTCTGTTTCAGCTGAAAGTCTGAGGTCTGCGGCGTGACCGGGTCACTGGACTCAGTGACGGGGTTCATGCTCCGAGCAGACGGACCTGCAGGTACACAGCAGCACACTTGTTTACACAAACAGACTCTTGTAACATCTGTACACATGTGTCCTGCAGCCTCGACACTTTCCATCAACTCCGAACAGCTCCATAATCTGAGAGGATTTGTCAGAATCGTTGGTTTCTGCACCGCTCTGTCCCACTTCCTGTCTGACATTCAGCTGAAACTCAAACCTCTGAGGAGGAAATAATCTCAAAATTCAATCGATATAATATCTAAATCTGCATCTTGTCCAGTAAAGACAGAATTAATTAAAAATGTGCTGGTTGTGAGGCTTGGAGGATTAAATTATTACATGTTGAGGTGTGTTTAAATCTGACCACAAAGTCTTCTGAAATGATTTTTGTTGCAGAAAAAGAACCACGGTTCATAACACAGCTCCTGTTTGTTAGAAGTGTTTATTTTAAAAAGACGTTCCATTTTTAAACGTGAACTTTTCCCCTCTGTGTGCGTGTCAACAGGGACAGTGACGATGTTATCGTCCAGATCCTGGAGCTCGTCCACGGACGGCGAATAATGGAACTACTGCTCTGATTGTGTGACAGCAGGTTGGATAATTACACAACCGTGTTGTAAATGTCTCAGATTATGGCGGTCGGGCCCGTTTCCTTTCTGCTGGGAGACAAAATCCGGACATTTAACTGAACCGAGGAACGAACAGTTTACCAGACTGATCTGTGGCTAGCTTGTAGCTTCAACGAATCAGAGGCCGATAATTCTGATTCTAATCACCACTTTTTGGTTCATTCCCATCAGCTGCTATAACTGGATTAATAATTTCTCTTTACTAACATATGTAAAGTCTGTTATTCCTTGAAGGGATGCATATCACCCGCCACAGTTTGTAACTAAAATCATCTCAGGAGACGAGACAGAGTTGCTCCAACTCCGCAAGATCTTATAATCTGTTGGTGCTTGTGTTGAGGCTGACTCTCAGGTACTACCACTCCATGTTTTAACTCAGTAGCTGTAAAATTAACTGAGTTATTTTTTAATTAACTTTTATTTAACCAGGCTAACCCCACTGAGATCACAGATCTGTTTTGTGAGGGAGTCCTGGGCCTAAAGGCAGGCTGACCTGCATGTTTCTGGTCTGTGGGAGGAAACCCACACAAGCTCGAGGAGAACACGCAAATTCTACACAGAAAGACCCCGGGTCTGGACCGGGGATCAAACCCAGGACCTTCTAGCTGTGAGGAAACAGTGATAACCACTGAGCTGTGTTGTCCGTATGTATAGCTATTTTAATGCTGCTAAGCTGTGGCGGCCATCTTGCATGATTAGTTTCATTAAATTCTGTCCACTGGTTTATAAATATTTTGCCAACATAAGAGTCTAAATTGTTAACAGCCAATTTGACAAGAAAGCCTGTCGCTAATTTTAGCTTTTACCTAATCTTTTACTACTCTTAACCAGCCTTTGTTTTTTTAGCTAGGCTTTTACTACTTTGTTTTTACCTTTACATTTTAGCCAGCCTTAGCTAATCTTTTACTACCTTTAGCCAGCATTTTGATTTTCTTAGCTAGCCTTTTTATACAGTTAGCTGTTCTTTAGCTACTTTTAGCTAGCCTTTAACTACTTTATTTATTGCCTGATTTTTTTATATATATATATATAATACACTCTTGTATCGAACAAAACAGATTTTTAAATTTTCTTTTATCAGCTTATCTTCTGAAAATGCTCTGTACTGAAGGATCAGTGGATCTGTGTTCGACTGCTCCATCTAGGCTGCATTGTCGAGTGCAGATCCACTGAGAAACCTGCTGTTTCAGCAGCATTTCATGCAAAAACTGTACTTTTAAGGTTAAACAAATGTTCAGAATTAATTCCAATAAATTATAAGGTAAGAAGGGCATGGAAATTGCTCTTTTTTGTATCAAAAAAATATTGAACCGTGAGACTAAAGTATCGAACCAAATTGAATTGTGAATTTATTTTTTTGTTTCTTGGCTGTGGCGGCCATCTTGCACAAGGCTGAATCCAGTGACTAATTTAATTCAAATCTGTCCACTGGTTAATATTTTGCCAACGTAATCATCTAAACTGCAGACACACCCAAACGTCAAACTAAAAAAAATATTTTTTTGATCAGTAAGTATCAGATTATTACACTTAGATACAAAATATTGGGTTTTTTTTATCCACATCAGGATTATTCTTGCTTTTAAATGCATCATGTAGCTAAAGAGTTTAATCCTGACACTTGGTGAACATCAGAGCTAAAGATTAAAGAAAAATACTCATCAAAAAACACAATATATTTAGATTTAAAGGGCCTCAGGCAGTGTTTGCAGAAGATCCGAGACATCAGACCTGGAGGTGACCTCCCATCAGGGGTCTAATATCAGGAGACACATCACTGCCTGTTAATGGATGATAAGGTTTGAATGAACACAGCGTATATCTGCTTACACCTGACAGCACCGTGATAAGGAGGGGGAGGGGGGCACCACTACAACCCTGTGGTACCCCGGAAGGCAGGTGAGACTTCCAGCATCACCTCCATCCCTCCTGCTGCCAAGGCTTCGTCCCACAGGTGACCTTGGTGGGTGGGCATCGTTTAGTCCTGACTCTACCCCACAGACTACAACAACCTCCTGCAGGGTCCAAGTTATCCGACTCCGAGTCACCTTCAAACAACCAATTTATTTCTGCTCAGTCACAGTTACTGACCCCGATTCCCAACTTGTCACTTTAAATTATAAATTCACCCGGTGGGTTACAGTTATGACTACCGGGCTGGCTTTCCACCAGATGGGCTGGTTTCATCCATCAATCGACCGGAAAACCAGAACAAAACAAGATGCTGAAGCGAGGATGGTTCGCTAGCAACCAGGCGGAGAAACGACTTTCCGCCGGGTTGAGACACATAATATCGTCCGATATTTTACAGATAAAAACGTGTAATTATATTAAGAAGATAAACATGCTTTAAAATTAAAAAGAAAAAGTAGCAAAAACTTACTGGCTAGCTTGAGGTTGGAGCATCCTGATGAGCTGCTGCCGGAGGCCTGCGCGACCCCGGACTTTCCTGTGCTGCTCCCCACGACAGCGGCTGATCCGGCGGGCGCGGCGACGGCTCCTGGAACACCTGGCGGTTCAGCAAACGAGCTGGTCCTGGGCCGCCCGCTGCCGCTCATATCTCTGAGCAGAGGTCAGGGTTGTATTTTTCCACCCTTACCGTTTTAAGCTAATTGACTTTAAATATGAATATCCGACAGCGAGTAATTTTGAAGAGATACACGGAAAAGAGCGCTCCCGCCGCCGCCGGCTGTCTGGGCTGAAAGCTGTTGCTAGACACCTAGAAACAGAGCGGCCGCAATGCCGCCTGGGAAATGGAGTCTGGAGCAGCTGTTGCTCTGGTTAGCTAATTTAGAATTTACTAACCAAAACAACTTTGAAATAAGCTAAAAAGATCATTCACCTTTTATTAATACAGAAAGTATTTTAGATAATAAAAATATATATTTTTTTGCTTTTTAAAGGGTCTAACTGGTCCTTTATTTGTTTTTAGTGCAATTCATTCAAGAATTGACAACTTAAATATTTTTGCAGCTCCTTTCTGGTACAGCAGTGTCATTTTTCACATTTGATTCATCTCTTGCCAGATAAAGCAACTAAATTAAACTTTTCAATGCCACTGGAGTTATGTGGGCTTCAGAGGTGGGCTGGTTTTTCTTGTATTTTTTTCATTTTTATTTTTGGAGGCTGTTTAACCAGGTCTCCTAACCTTACAGCCCAATATGACCTGAATCTGAAAGGCTGCTCTAATCCAATAAGAACTCTTAGCACTGATATGCCAGATGAGGGCCAGTTGGAGCACACACTGTACGTTCCAGGGATTTAGGGGACTTATTTAATGGTTTAACCTGTTCAATGTTAAAAATATTCTGAATCAGCTCATCTACTACCTTTGTTTGTGTAAATGCTGATTCAGCATTCACACTGATATTTTTCTGATTTTTATTTTTTCATCTTTTGCAACCTAACTACTTTGAGCTATTTTAGCCACTTCAACAAGTTTAGCCGATTCAGATGTGTCCTGACTGATATTTTGTAACTTTTATGTTTTTTAAATTTATTTACACATTTTCACATCATAGAAACATCAAGATATCTTTAAGCTTCATTACTAAATTTCCGTGAAGTCATTCAGCATTTCTCTGGATTTTTAAAGAAAAGTGAATTTCTTCAGTTTATCATTCACGAACCTGAAAATGTTAAAACACAACATAAAATTAACTCAGCAACAAAAAGTCAACATGTTTTTTGTGTTAGATCTTTAATATTTTCAATATTTATTTTTATATTTTTTGTCATTTAGAAATATTGCACATGGTCAACATGCCTGCTTTATGAGCTAACACTCACCTCGCTCATCCTAAAACTCCTCTGAAGGACATTTTCTCTTATCAGCACAATCATACAGTGTACACGCATACGTGTGTGAGAGCACATACGTCTGTGTGGGCGTGTGCGAGTGTGCATGTCATTGCACGTGCACGCAGATCGACACTTAAACAGCCCTAAAAAACCCCGAAGCGATGTGAATTGATAGTCTTTTATTACCTGTACTTATATGTGAATAGCTCGCCTGATTTTTTTATTTCTCCTGAATAAACTGGGTTTATTAACAGTCTGGATGGCTGACAAAAAATAGTCACAGTGACTATAAAAATACTGCCTCTTGAGTAGAATGAAAATATATTATGAGTAATGTTGAGGTTAACGACCTGCCTGCATGTGCCAAAACATACACACACCCAAACACAGACCTAAATGCACCAAATATGGAAATACCTGTGTATATATATTTAAATCACACATCCAACTGTATACAGAGAAATAAAAGATACCCATAATAATAACTAGACCCCCACTCTTCATCAAAGAAGCAAAGAGCCAAAAAGTGCTATTTGAAATTTCTCTTTGACTTTTAGTAAGTTATACTCTCTATCTCTTCAACAATGACAATATTTGAGTGATTTTTTTTAAACCATAGTTAGTTCACTGACTGCACTGAATTTATTATCTATGGCACAGAGCCTTTGTCCCAAAATAAAAAATAAAAATATTAAAACAGCCCACCCATTTCCTAAAATAAAATAAAATAAAATAAATGTCCTATTGCACCATTTGATGGGAAAGGATAAAGTGTCGAGACGAGAGGGTGAGGGAGAGGGGGGAGGGGGGCTCCGGATCCGGAGACTGCCCTCCAGGGCTGGTCTAGGATCTGCTTTCCCTGAACGCACCCAAACCAGAACCATCCTGAGCTACATAGCGCTTGACCCGGGGACCAGTGCTTAAGGGCACTTTCTAACAACGCTTTGAAGGGGGGAGGCTGGGGGGGAGGAGGGGGAGAGAAATGTGGAACGACTAAAATCTAAAAACAATACTTTCCTGATTTAACTTGTGGCAATCCCCAAACGAGACGGGACGCACAAATTGTGCAAACACCTGATTTTTCTTTCTTTCTTTTTTTTTTTTGTTTTTTTTTTTTTTACAAACAACCCCCCACCCCCAAAAAAGTTCTGCATCCGGTGAGAAATCTTAAGAGAAGGGGGGGTGGGGGGAGTAGGAAA
The DNA here is from genome assembly GCA_031762555.1 of Cynodonichthys magdalenae. Taxonomy (NCBI): domain Eukaryota; kingdom Metazoa; phylum Chordata; class Actinopteri; order Cyprinodontiformes; family Rivulidae; genus Cynodonichthys; species Cynodonichthys magdalenae. The sequence goes on along the minus strand of JARVJO010000155.1, from coordinate 19,425,498 downwards.
AAAAACAGATTTTTATCCCCTTCTTTATCCAGAGTCTTTTTTGTTTGTTTGTTTTTTAATTGTCAATGTTGTGATTCTTTTTTTTTATGCTGGAGAAGAAACACGATAGAGCCACGAGAGAAAAACAGGCCACGGTAAAACTGGTTATTTCCACGGCAACGAGAACAAGAGAAAGCAACATCATATTCATTTAGGGGGTTTTTGTTTGTTTTTTTGGGAGGGGGGGATTATTCGAAGAAGTTTCTGCTTCTCCTCCTCTTTTTTGTCTTCAGCGTTGAGTTTAATTCTTCAAAGCCTCACAACCGGAAGTCTCTTTACATAATCTCTTTACGGTGCACACAGTTTGTTTGTTTGTTTGTTTGTTTGGGGGTGAGGGTAAGAGAGACAACAGACAAAGTCAGCTCCTGCCACTTAGCTCAGTCCTAACGGCAACAACTGAAGGTGCAGATTGGTCACGCTGTATCTCCATCACTTCCTCTTCTCACTACAATCAGTATAACTGTGCAGGCCGACGGCTTCGTCACACCAGGGTTGTGTGTGTGTGTGTGTGTGTGTCCTGCAGCATCCAGGGGCTGTGGAATATCAGTGGAGGTCGTTGGGGTTGTGTCTGCCGCCCGACCACGGTGCTGAGGAGTGGAAGGGCAGGGAGGAGGTCAGGTTCATGGCATCTGGCAACAGCAAACTGCACATTAAGTGACAAAGTGCCTTTGTGGGGTCACGGTCCTTGGTCGATGCTCCTGGGGACGGACAACCAAGAGTAACAGTCTGATTTGGTACATGAGCGTTTGTGTGGGAGGTTAGATTTGCACCAGAGCTGGTTGTGTGTGTGTGTGTGTGTGTCAGGGTTGGATGATAGGATGAACACGTAAGAAAAACGTCTTTAACGGAGTTACTTTCTTAGCTGGAGGAGACTCTCAGGCTTCCAGGTGTGTGTGTGTGTGTGTGTGTGTGTAGGGGGGCTTTTATGGATTCAGAGCTGTAGAGTGACATGATCTCATACTTCGTACCTCTTCTACCTGAGGCAAAATTGGGGCAGATTAGGTGATATAATTGGTGACAATTATTATCGTTTTAGTTAAAAACCAACTACAGTTTTAGGGATAATGGTGAAAAAGCACCGATTGATAAAAGTGGGGTTTAAATCCATAAATCCTGTCTCTGAGGCGCCTGTAGAGCCAGGATTCAGCTCTGCAGGGAGCAGGAGGAACAATAATATTAATATAATTAAAACATTTGTTTAACTTGTTGGTGAGGGCGAAGTTAAACTGGCTTCTTTAAAAAATTACCAATCGTTGATCCAACGGTCCAACCCTGCTGTGTGTGTGTGTGTGTGTGTGTGTGTGCGTGTGTGTGTGTGTGTGTGTGTGTACCAGAGAGACAGAGTGTGTGTACCACAACTACTGCACTGTGCTAAAAGCAGACCTGGGCACCGTTTGTCTCTAAACACATTCAGGATTCTTGGAAAAGAAGCACTTGACTCATCGTGTGATTTGGACGCTCCAAAGTCTGATTGGACAATCGAAGAGCATCTCCAGGAGTTTGAATCGTCTCATCTTGTCTTTTCAGCCCAGGTCTGGTGGAACGGATCCATCTGGATCCTACTGGTCCACACGCTCTCCTCTCATTTGTTTTTATTTTCCGAGTTTACGATGCGTCGTTCCTCGGCTCCTCGGCGCTCGGGCCTCTGTCTCCCTGCTGCTCCGTCCCTCCGTCCTCTCGTGCCGACGGATTAGAGGACAGGTTGTGGGACGGGGAGGGGCTGGCTTCAAACAGCACTCCGTGTTCCAGGGATCCGGGCGTGGCCGTCTGCATGATCTTCTGACGGACTTCGCGGATCTTCAGCTGGAGACACACCTTGGTGGGGAAAGTGTCCGAGTGGCGAGCCTGGAAGGCGGCCGTGGCCTGAGCTGTGGGCGGAGCCAAAAAAGAAAGGAGGTTGCAGTCGACCAGGTCAACATCTAGCAGTTCTTGAAGAGACGTTTACTGTACCTGATGGAAAGAAGCCGTGGTCCTGAAACAGCTGCATGACCAGCGCCCGACGCTGATCCAGAGTCCGGCGCAGAGACGAGTACGGGACCCTGTCCAGGTCTCCCAGAGGAACCTCGCCCTCCAGACCTGGGTGGACAGAGAGCTGTGTTTAGGAGGACTGTGGACACCTGTTCTAAGATCTTCACCAGGTGTGGATCTACCTGTTCTGTCGAAGGTGAAGATGTCTCCTTCACACTTAGCCGCGCTCTTTGGGGTGTTCGGCTCCGAGCTGCAGCTGGAGAGACGGCGAGTCTTTCTCCGGGGGGAGCTCGGGTCTTCTGAGGCTGCATCCAGGTCTGGAGGGGGGCAGAGCAGGAAAAATTATAATTAAAAGTAAAAACTATTCATTATGACGATGCTGCTACTGCCCAAAACCCAACAAACATCAGGTTTTTATTTCAGCTAAAGGCTAGCTATAGGAAGCTAAAAGTAGCAAGAGGCTGGCTAAAAATTAAAGTAACAAAACATAAACTAAAAGCATCAAACAGTTACCCAACAGCTAAAAGCTGCATGAGGCTAAAGGTAACAGAATGTTAGCTAGAATTAAAAGTAACTAAATGTTAGCCAGTAGCTGAAATTAACAAAAGTAGCAAAATGTTGGTTAAAAGCTAAAACTATCTAAAATTTAGAGGCTAAAAGTAGCAAAAGTAAAAGTAGCCTAAGAGCGAGTAGAAGCAGATTTCAAAGAGAACTGAATACATTTTAAAGTATTTCAAAGGAGAAAATATTTGTAAAAGAAGGTAAATATTTTGAAAAGTTACAAAAAGCAGAGGTCAGAGCATCCGTCTCCTGAATGAGCCGAACATTTAGACACGTGAACAGCTAACACAAAGTGTTCAGTCCAGTGACCCCGCCTCACCCGTGGAGTTGCGTCTCTTCTTGCGGTAGCTCCCCAGGATGGCTCTGGGGGAGGTGGCCAGGCTCTGCAGGGTCGGAGACGGAAGGACGTCCTCCGGGTTGAACTCTGGGAGCTCAGCAAAGCGCTCCTCAAAGTACGTCTCCGACAGGACCCTGCAGACACAAACGGCGCCACGTCAGTCCAGGCTAAAGTACAGAAGAGTGTTTTCAGGTTTTCATCTCTCTGTGGCCTCCGCATCGCTTTTATCCGGTCTAAATACAGACTACATCACTCTGCCCACTCACATTCAGTAAACAGAGTTCCCACCAGGATCTGATGGAGCTGAAAGTTTACTCTGAAAGGTTCTGAGACGCCGCGCTGCAGCTGGTGTTACAGTCAACAGATGGGAGCGCCGCGGCGCTTCTTTGAGCCGCTTCCAGCCAAAATTACAGAAGATAATGAAGGAGAGCTTTAATTAATGCTGAGTCAGTTTTACTATTGTTTCCTTTTTACGATGACGCTGCTTTACTATGAAAAAGACTTTAATCTGCATTTTGTTTTAATGTGCTCTGATTAGATTATAAAGTTAAAGTGAGAACAGAAACGTTTCAGTTCCTCCTTTACTCACTTCCTGTTTGGGTCTTTGACTTCCTGTTCGCCAACCTGCAGCAGAAACGTTTTCAAATCATCAGATACTTACTTGTCGTGGGAGTCGGGTGTCTTTTTGAGCGGAGGGGGTCGAAACTTATTCTTCTTGGAGGTAGAGGGGGCTTCTCTTTCTGCTGGTGGGGGTGGAGGCGGGTCCAAACCTGAGGGTGGAGGAGGTGGGGTGCGAGGTCCAGCCTGGTGAAGAGACGTTCACACTGGTTTTATAATTAATGCTGTTTAAAACAGGCTCTTTATATCTTACAGAAAAAATATGAAAATCAAGTCAAAGTAAAAAAAACTGTACAGTTTCTCTCCTCTGTAAGAAAAATGCATTAAAAAAATAATTTTTGTTCATGAAAACATTCAGTTCAATCAGGACACGACTTCTAATCACCCAGGTTTTTGTAACGTTAATATTTTTCTAAATATTGTTTTTTTCTTCATAGAAATATATATTATGATTGTTAAAACTTTAAATCTATTTAAAACTATTAAACTTGCTATTTTATTTAGCCACATCTTTGCCATTTTTAGCTTCTAGCTACTATTAGCTTTTTACTAGCCTTTTGCTACTTGTATCTTTTAAATGACCTTTTGCTTTTATCTTTTAGTTAGCCTTTTGACACTTTGAGCTACTTGTAACAACTTAATGTTTTAGCTTTAACTTTGATACTTTAGCTAGCCTTTAGCTACTTTTATCTTTTAGTTAGCCTCTGATACTTTTGCTAGCATTTTGCTACTTTTATCAATTAGTTAGCCTTTTGACACTTTTAGCCACCCGTTAAACACTTTTAGATAAAACTTTGATAGTTTAGCCCACATTTTGCTGCTTTTGTCTTTTAGTTAGCCTTTTGTCTTTTAGTTAGCCTTTTGTCTTTTAGTTAGCCTTTTGTCTTTTAGTTAGCCTTTTGTCTTTTAGCCGTTTTTTCTTCTATTTAGCTAGTCTTTACTGCTTTTAGTTTGTCATTTGCTACTTTTATACTTTAGCTATCATTCTGCTACCTTTAACTTTTATCTAACCTGTTGATAATTTTGCCTTTTTATACTAAAGCTTTTAACCAGACCGTTCCTATTTCTAACTGATCTTGTTTTGCTTTAAGCTAGCTTTTAGCTACATTTATCCTTTAGCCAGCCTGTTTTTCCAACAACTCATTTGGAGTTTCTTCAGTAAATTTCAGTAAAGTCACTCAGCGCTGCTGCTTTTTTACAGAAGATATTATCTTTATTTTTCCCTCATGTTTGCAGAAGGTCAAACTTATAATAAAGAAAAGACTCTTTGGTGAGAATAAATTTACTTATAATTTTTTTATATTTCAGGTCATTACCCAAACTAAAGGTGTAATAAAAGGTGTTTTCACCTCTTTGCTGCTGTGGTCTCTCTCAGTCTCTTTGGCTCTTTTCTTCTCACTGCTCTCTTTCGTCGCTCCGTCGGGCTCTTCGTCCGTCTCACTTTGTTTCTCTCTGCCGGTTTCATCGCTCATGTCTTCTTCTTTGATGTTCAGGCTGAAGTCTTCCTCTTTTTTCACTGGAACACACACAAAACAAGCTGTTGTTTTACAGCGGTCAGACCCAGCAGCTTCTGGATCTACTCCACACCTACAAGCTCGTTAGAAGCTCGTTAAAGATATATGATCTGGACTTTAGAACCCGTTTACCTGTCAGTCCTGCGGTTCCACAGCTGCTCGAGGAGGAGCTCGTGTCGCAGATCGACGACTCGTCAGTTTGAGCGTCCAGCTGGCTCTCCTGTTTCACCTTGACCTCCACTCCTGTTCCAGGCTGAGAGGTGGCCGGCGGGGAGGGTGGGTTTATCGAGTCCTGAGCCGGAGCGCCCAGCGCAGGCGGCACGGCCGTCATCGAGACCACGCCGGCTGCCAGAGCGACAGTTTGAGTGGGATAGATGGCAGTTAGAACCTGAGGGGGGAGAATAAAACAGATTTGGTGTTTTACTTGTGGCGTAAATAAAAATCACAGCTGGTTTCTGTTTTTCTTTACCTGACGACCAGCAGTCGCTGCTGCTGGACCCAGCGGGGTCTGTGATTGACAGCTGAGGGGCGGAGCCTGAGCCAGCAGCGACGGCTGACCGACGATCGGCTGCACCAGGGTCTGTCCAGCCGGGGCGATGGCGGTGAAGCCCAGGGCGGCCAGGTGTGATGGGAGATACGAGGGGCCTTGAGGTGACCCGCCTTGTTGGGGCGTCACCGTGGTAACACCCGGGTTGGACTGGACATGGGTGATCCTGGACGGAGACCAATGTTTGTTAGCGTTCATGAATCTTTAAGTACTTTTGTGATGAGTCGGTCACATGATCATTAATAACTAAATCAGCTCCAGCAGCGCGTCACAGGTGTGTGTCAGTGACCTGGTAGGCGGGGAGGTCAGGAGGACCGTCTGTGGTGGGGCAGCACCAGGAGCCATCACCGTCGCCACGGAAACAGGGAAGGGACTCCCAGGATGCACGGCTGCAGCCCCGGCAGGATGAACGTTGGTCTGCACCACGGACATGGGAGCGATCTGGATGATCTGAGGAGGAGAACCCAGAGAATATTTACAAAAATGTCTCAAACGTCTCTGTGCTTTCAGAGCAAATAAAAATAACTGAGCGCCGGATTAGGATTTTCGCACAAAGAAACACCTGTCAGGAAACAGGAAGCTTCCGGATTCTTCCTGTTCTCACCTTGTTTCCTGCTGCAGGCCCGTTCTGCACAGGAAGAGGCGGAGCCACCAGGGAAATGGAAGGCTGGGGAGGCGTAGACCCTGTTCTCACTGTTGCTATGGGAACCAACATCTTGCTCTGCAGGACCGGCGACTGGGTTTGGACTAACGAGAGAGAGAGAGAGAGAGAGAGAGAGAGAGAGAGAGAAGGAGACGTGAGCGTCTCAGAGTGGGGACAGAGAGGACACTTCAGGTGGTTCTGGGGGTTCTTGTGATGTGAGTGGGCCACGAGGGGACGGTTCATGTCAGAATAATAAAACTTCACGCTGCTTCTATTACAGCAGCTTATTACTAAAAATATTTATTTAGTTTTTTTATTTTACAAACTTTATCCAAACTGTTCAATTTAAAAATAAATCTGTGAAACCAACGAGCAGAAAACACTTCTTTCTGTCAGCTGATCCACACTTCCTGTCTCACCTCTGGTCCCGGGGCTGGCTCTGATCCCCGCCCCCGGCTGCACGCCATTGGTGGGGAGGATGTGCTGGTGGGTGAGCTGCGGGGAGGAGGGGCTGTCGGTGGGCAGGACGTACTGGACCTGAGGGGTGAGGGAGGAGGTGGCGGCAGAGGGGTGCAGGATGGGTGGGTGAGTTTGGGGGTGAGGGGTGATGAGCTGCAGCGTCTGGGCGGCGGGGAAGGACCCCCCCAGGACTAGGCTAGTGACCAGGCTGCTGCCCCCAACAGGGGTTACACTGACTGGACCAGGGGGGGAGGATGAGGACAGGTACCCACCCCCTGCGGCGATTGGCAGGTGCTGAGCTCCGCCTCCTCCGATCAGAAGCGTGGCCTTCTCCTGGGGGAGCGAGCTGAGGGTGATGGCGCCCTCCGGGGGCTTGCTGGCGATGGGGACCGGGGTGCTGGCGACAGGGCGCACCACGTTGGTCACCACAGTGGGAGACATGCGGACCCCCCCCAGGACCTGAGCGAAGCTCTGCTGGGTCTGAGCGACGGGGGCACTCTGCCCACCTCCTCCACCTCCCGCCGGGTCCTCTCTTCCTGTTCCTCCTTCGTTCTCCTCCTCGTCTCTCCTCTTCGTCACCTCAGCTACGTCTTCAGCGCCTCCTCCCTCCCCGTTCCCTTTAAGTGAGGGGGAGTCGGAGCGGGGGGCAGAGGGGGAGGAGGGAGTCTCAGGCTGGAGGCAGGTCTGGAGGGAGGACAGATGAACAGAGATCAAAGACAGAAACAAGAGTTTTTACTTTTATTACATTATATAATTATCTCTCAGAGGATTTACTCTAAAAACTTCAGCTGATAACAAAGATCCAATCACTTTATATAAACCAAGCAAGTCAAATCTGAGAAAATGTAGTGAGAAAAACACTAAAACAAACAAAAAACTAAAGAAACTGCATTTTCAGAGTGAACACTGTGGAGCTAAAAGAAGCACAATATCAGCTAAAACCTATAAGATACAACATGCTAACTAAGTGGCAGAAGTCTCAAAATGCTACTGGACAGTTCAAAGTAGTAAAATACTAGCTAAATGCTAAAACTAATAGAACAGTAGCTCTGAATTAAAATGATCAAACAGCTAGCTAAAGGCTAAAAGTAGTTCAATTGTAGCTAGATACTTAAAGTACAGAAAGACTAGCTAAATGCTAATAGTAGTAGAATATTAGCTAAATACTAAAAGTATCAATTAGCAAACTAAATGCAAAAAGTATCAACAGGTTAGCTAAAAGCTGATAGTAGAAAAGTTAACTAAATGCTAAAAGTAGTAAAAGGCCAGATATACGTTAAAACTAATGAAAAGGTGGCTAAAGCTTAAAGTTGCAAACAACTGGCTAAAAGCTAAAAGTAGCAAGAAACAAAACAACAGCTAAAACTTTCAGAAAGATAGCTAAAGGCTTACAGTAGCAAACAATAAGCTAAAGCCAAGAGATAGGAAAGCGAAACAGATTTTAAAGAATAATAAAAAATAATAATGTTTTAAATGAACTAAAGTGATGTCGCTTTGTAATTAAAGTTAAATATTTTGAAAAGAATAAAAAACACAAAAAGTCACATCAGTTATCTGCTGAACCAGCCGAACGCTTTAATAAACAGCTAAAAAAAGCAGCTAGTGTGCAGCAGTAGTTAAACAAAGAGAAGAATAAAAGCAGTTCCAAGTTAACGAGCTCTCACCTGTCCGTCAGCTTCGTCTTCATCACTGTCGGTCACTCTCTCTTTACACTTCAGGTCGATGGAGCCTTCGGGGCACGAGTCGTCTGAGCGTGAAAGGAGAGAGGTTTGTGTTTTAGTGACATCATGGCTGCAGCAGACGGTAAACAACCAGTCATGTGACACAACGAGACACGCTGCAGGTCATCAGATCCTCGGGTCTTTGAGGAAAATAAAACAAAAACTGAAAACAGCTTGAAGAACCTCTCAGTCGTAGGTTTCATGATGAACATAAAACACTTCAATCATCACTCATGTTTCCGTGTTCTAACAGGCTGATGTCATGAGTGATGTGGTTTTAGCGTTGTGTTTTGCTGAAACGCTTGTTTTTTGACTCAGAGAAGTTCCCGTCCACCAGGAGAACTGAAACCAGCAGTTTGCAGTAAAAAGAAAAAGTCCCGGTTCTGAACTCGCTCGCCCCGGCTTACCCATGACATCATCGTCCCCTTCCTCCTCGCAGATGACCATCCGCTCGTCGTCGCTGGTGGCGTCCTCGCTGGCTCCGCCCCGGAACAGCGACTGAGGCGGTGGCCGGTTTCGAAACAAGCCCGTCTCGTCCTCCTGAAGGAGAGAAGACATGTTTGTTCTGACATTAAAAGACGTATGTAACCCTGCAGAACCTTCTGGGCTTCTCCTCTCGTTAGCAACAACAGCCTCACTCAAAGAGCCGAGCTCATTGATCTCTTCTGAACAGCTGAGTTCAATCAAACGGCTCCGAGGTGTGCAGGACCTGAATCCAAACGGTCCGGTTAGAACCGTTCCTGCTGCTTTTTGTTGACGAGGTTTTCCTGATCCAGGTTTTGTTACATGAAACTAGAAGCATCAAGAACCTTGTTTTTCATCAGGTTGACCTCCTCCTACCTTCTCCAGGTCTCTCTCCCGCTGCTCCAGGGTGTGCACAGCGCTTTGGGAAAAGGCTCGGGGACGGGGGTGCTGGTCCCCCAGAGCCCCCCCTCGATGCTCCGACCCCCCCTGCCAGCCCGAGCCTGCTCCTTTCCCCTCCGTCACCTGAGACTCTGAAAGGGCATCTGGAGACGAGAAGAAAGACTCGAATCAATAAAACCTCGAATCAATAAGACTTTATGCTTCTTATGAGGATGAAAAAGGTCAGTTTAACTTTTCTGTTACATAAAAAACTGAATTTATGTTGATAAATAATAAAATCCACGATACTTTTTACAAACATTTAATAAAGATCCATTTAAGAAACTTTCTGCACAGCTGGATTAAATAATAAGAGTTTTTAAAGACATAGATAAAAAAACAGCTTTTTTCTTGCAGTTAAGTGTAAATCTCTCACACACACACACACACACACACGTCTGGTTTGTATAGCCCTGTGGGGACCGTGCATTGACTTTCATTCATTTTTTTGAAATTTTATAGCTTAACCCTAAAACTAACCTAAACTCAATTCACACATTGGTCCTAAACCGAACCCCCAACCCAAAAATGGAGTTCCACCATATTAGGACCGGTCTTTGGTCCCCATTAGGACTACTGGTCATGAAAAGGTAGGTGTGTGTACCAGAAACGGTCCTCATTAGGTAACAAAAACAAGTACACACACACCTATGCTCTCAGACATGCTCCTCTCACGCAGCTCCTTCGGGGTCCCCCGGCCCTCGGACAGAGACTTTCGGCGGTCTTTGTTGCACCACTTCCAGTCGGGGTGGGCTCTGAAGTGGGCCTCCTTCACCTGACGGAGGAAGAGGAGGAGGTTAAACTTCATGTTGATGAAATGAAGGACAAGACTAAAAACGGGTCATCCTGCTGACCTGGAAGGCCAGATCGTGGTACTGCTGCTTCTCGTTCGGGCCCAGCGCGTACCACCACTCCCCCAGGATCTTGCTGACGGTCCGGTTGTCCTGGTTGGGGTGTCGCTGGTGCACCAGGGCCCGGTGGCGTTTGCTGAAGATCATGAACGCGTTCATGGGTCGACGGATGTGGTCCTTTTCCCTCTGGTTTGATGGAAGAAACCAACAGTGAGGACATTTAAGTTTTTTTTATTTTGTGACGTGAGCTTCAGCTGACCTTCCTGTCTCCGTCCTTCGGCAGGGCGCTGAGCGACTGCGTGCGTCTCTTGATGGGTCCGGTGGACGGGGACGGCTCGTTGGCCACGCCGGGCGAAAACCTGCATCAACGCACAAAAAAAAAAAAAGAGTTTAAATCTTCTGAGGTGAAAACTACTGCTTCAAATCCCCAAAAAGCTTTCAAAATCAAAGTTTCTCAAACAGAGTCTGAACTCAGTGAAAACCGTTTGGTTTTATGTTTCGTTTCAGACGTTTTATTGATGATTTCTAACAAATAAAGATCCAGCAAAGGTTAAAAAACAAAGAGAGAAAGCTAAAAGAGCTGCAAACACAGCGTGGATTTGATTAAACCTTAGAAACAGAAATAAAGACACATTTATCAGAGCCAGACAACTTGTTGCTGCTTCAGTTTTTTCTTTTTGAAGTAAACAAAAGAAAACTCTGCTGAGCTTTAAATAAAACCCAAGGTTGTGAAACGTGTCAGTTCTGTTTTCATTAACGGTCGATTCAAAGAGACGCAGGAAGAAAGAACGGGCGTAGCTGCGAGCGGCTCTTTGGCACCGGAGGCCTCGGCGAGCACCGGTGACACTGAGACATTCAGAACCGGGCCCGCCTCCAGACGGCCAGATGCAGAGACGCGGGATCAACGAGTACGAGCCGCACGCTTCCTTTCAGCTCCGCAGGCGAGGGCGGACTTCAGCCTTGAGTTTTGAAGCTTCATGGTTACTACCCACTTTGTGATGAGTCACACGCAGAGCGGCAGAAAGGAAGCACAAAATGTACGAGGCGTTCAGCAAACTTCACGAAAATAAAACTTTAATCCACGCCAGCTCTTAAAAAAGCTGGAAAAAGTGAGGGGATTAGTTCAGGTTACAGCCAACTACACCAGCTAAAGGCTAAAAACAGAAACAGGAGCTAAACTACAGCTAAAACCTGAGTCCAGCTCAACAATACTTACAGGCTAAAACCAGAAAAACAGACATTTAAAGTCAAAAATCAGCCAAACTGTAGCTGACAGCTAACATTAGCAAGCTATAGTTAACAGTTCAAGCTATCAAAACAGAAGTTAAAGACATAAACAAGGAAAACAGTAGCTAAAATCTAAGAGTCGCAAATCTTTTGCTTGAAGTTAAGGCTGTTAAAAACAGCTAAAGACAAATGCAAGCAAAACAATAGTTGAAAGCTAAAATTAGCAAGCTATAGTTAACAGTTCAAGCTATCAAAATAGTAGCTAAAATGTGTCAAATCTTTAGCCACCACTGAAGCAGTGGGTAAAGGCTAAAACGATCCAAAATAAATAGCTAAAAGCTAAAAATAGCAAAGCTATGGCTACAGATAAAAGCTATCAAAACAGCAGAACAGTAGCTAAAAGCTAAAACTGGCAAATCTTTAGCTTGAACCTAAGGCTATCAAAACGGTTAAAGACAAAACAGCAGCTAAAAGCCAAATTTGTCAAACCTGTAACTTATTGTTACCACAAGAAAAATAGCAAATAGAGGCTAAAACCAGCAGTAGCTAAAGACCATGTGATTTTTTTCCACACTTTTCCAGCAGCTAATTGTGATCAAATATAAAACAGTGAGTGTTGTGTTGAAGTAAGATTTTACTTCCAGACTCAGACCTAAAGTTAAATAAAAGTCTGAGCTGATATTCTGAGTGGTGCTGGAGGATCAGCTGGAGGATCAGCTGGAAGATCAGCTGGAGGATCAGCTAGAAAATCAGCTGGAGGATCAGCTGGAGGATCAGCTGGAGGATCAGCTGGAAGATCAGCTGGAGGATCAGCTGGAGGATCAGCTGGAGGATCAGCTGGAGGATCAGCTGGAAGATCAGCTGGAGGATCAGCTGGAGGATCA
>JARVJO010000155.1:19400087-19410979 GCA_031762555.1 Cynodonichthys magdalenae | reverse complement strand
ATCAGCTGGAGGATCAGTTGGAAGATCAGCTGGAGGATCAGCTGGAGGATCAGCTGGAGGATCAGCTGGAGGATCAGCTGGAGGATCAGCTAGAAGATCAGCTAGAAGATCAGCTGGAGGATCAGCTGGAAGAGTTGCAACACTTCCTGGGAGGTGAGCAGCTAAAATGGATGACAGTCAGTTTGTATAAAGCAGACTGATATAAATCTCTGCTCTTGTAAACAAAGACAGATCAGTTTATGTCCGACTGGAGGAAAGGCTTTGTTATTTTAAGCTGCTCTGCTCCTGAAGTTAAATTAAACCCAAAGTTTCTTCGACTACTTTTCTTCGTGCAGCAGCTCGTTAGCAGCAGGTTAGCTCTGCTCTTTGTCTGAGTGAGGGTCACATTGTTTTAAATAAACTCACGGGTCGTCTGTATCGCTCTCTGTCTCGCTGTCAGCCCCGCCCCTTTCTGCAGGAGGATTGTCATTGGTCGAGGGCGGGCAGGATGGCGAGCTCCTGTCGGGGTCTTGAGGGTTCGTCCGCCCTTCGCTCACCAGCGCTACGGCACAGCGAGGCTCTGAAAAACAAATATTATATCAGCCGAAAAACTTTAAACCAAAAAAGGAAAATAAAAATTTAACATCGTGTCAAATATTTTAACCAACAATTCACCAAAATGTTCATCTCCATCAGGACATTTAAGCTCTGACTTTTAGTTTTTTAACTTTTAGATTTTTCAAGACAAATTATTTTATTTAAACTTTTTTTCTCTCTGAAATATAAAAAACTAAAATATTAACTTAATTTTTCAGCTTTTAACTCTTGTTTTGCTCCTTTAAGTTTATGTTTTGCTAGTCTTAGCTTTTAGCCACTGATTTGCTAATATTGGTAATAAGCTAATATTTTTGCAGGTTTTAGCTTTTAGCCACAATTATTCTGGTTTTAGCATTTAACTTTTGTTTTGCTCATTTTAGACGGTTTTAGCTTTTAGCTACTGTTTTGATTTTAGGTTTTAGCTAGTTTTTCTAGCGCCAGCTTTTAACTACTTCTTTGGTTTTAGCTTCTAGCTGTTGTAATTCTGGTTGTACTTTTTAGTCACCATTTGCTAGCATTAGCTTTTAGGTATTTATATTGCTTTAGCTTTTAGCTATTATTTAGTTTAAATCCACTACTTTCCTGGTTTGTGTTTGGAGCTAATAATTTTCTAATTTTCTGATTTTTATTATGTGTGGTTTTTTTTTTACAGGTAAAAGAAAAGCCTGATGATGTTTTATTGTTTTATAAAAGAAGTTAAAATAAAAATTAAATTTTATAGTTAGTATAAAATATTTGTTTGTAAAACAGATTTGTCTGAATTCTGTGTCTGCAGGGTCTCGCTGCCACCTTTGCTCTGATAGACGAGCTGCTGGCCGTCGGCGGGCTGGGCGGCGGCTCCTGATTGGCTGGGCTCCAGGAACGGGACGAGCGAATGCCAGGGGAACACTGGCACGGAGCGAGGCTCCACGTTGGTCCAGACTGTGGGAAAAAGACCAAAAACAATGAATAAAACATAAAATATCATCATTTTTTATTATGAGACAACAGATCAGTCCAAAGGAGGAGGAGGAGGAAGAGGAAGAGGAAGAGGAGGAGGAGGACGATGACTTCAGGGTCAAGTCTGATGAGACCTTTTTTATTTACTTTATATTTTTATCATCTTGAATAATCTCAGGTTTACAGCCCGAACTGAGACGTTAAAAAAAACTTTAACCCTAAAAAACTAATGCGAATATAAGCCAAATGCTAGCTAAAGGTAGAAGAAATATAGCTAAAAGCTAAAGTATCAAATAGCTACTTTTAATGCTACAAGCCAAAAAAAGAGTCAAAAAATGTAGGGTGATAGCTAAAAGCTTAAGTATTAAATAGCTAGCTTAAATGCTAAAAAAGCCAGGTGCTAACTAAAATCAGAAACAAGATAGCTAAAAGGTAAAGTATCATATAGCTAGCTTTTATGCTAAAAGAAGCCAAATAATAGCTAAAAGTAGCAGGATGATAGATAAAACCTAAAAGTATCATATAGCTATCTTCAGAGCTAAAAAGGCCAGATGCTAGCTAAAATTAGAAGGAAGGTAGCTAGAAGCTAAAGATATCAAATAGCTACAATAAATGCTTGAAGAAGCAAAATAATGGCTAAGATTAGCAAGAAGATTGCTGAAAACTAATGTATCAAATAGCTAGCTGAAATGTTAAAATAAGCTAAATACCAGATAAATGTAGCAGGATGATAGCTAAAAGCTAAAGCATCATATATCTAGCTTAAATGCCTAAAAATGTCAAATGCTAGCTAAAAGTAGCGGGACAATAACTAAAAGCTAATAGTAGCAGAACGCTAGCTAAGAACAAAGCATAAGATGACAAAAAGAGCTTGTTTTCTGAAGAAAACTGATTATTTTTTGTGAAATCTTTTTTTTGAAAAGTGTAAATTTAAAAAAACGTCATCCGTCTCCTACATGAGCTAAACATTTTGCTGCACGAGTGGCTAAAATGACGTAAAGCAGAAAGTATACGTGCAGTGAAATAATCTGAATGCTGAATCAGAATTGACACAGTAAATGAGTCGTCTGCTTCCAGGTGGATGTAAATAACAGTTCACAGAATAATCTCAATCAGGAGAGCAACAGGAAACAGTTTTTAATGGTATTTATGGATAAACACTGCCCTGAACTATCGTGACTCCAAAAGCTGCACGAGTGTCTTAATGTGACCAAGTGGAAGTGCTGATTCAACACTGTTATCTGCAGACACCCGCAGCCGTGGTTCGGCTACACGGAAACTGTCAGAATCCGTCCGAGGGTGAGTCAAAGTAAGCAGCTCTCCTGAGATTTCACAGCAGATGAGTCTGATTATAGCTCACAGCTGCTCACATCTAGAGAAGACAGAAACACCAAGACCACTACAGATGATTGTTCAGGCGCTGTTTGAAGTATTTGTTTAAAAAGGTGAAGAAAGCTGCTGTGTGTGGATGAATTATTTTTCTTTTGTCTTTTTAAGCTCTTTTCACGCTGTTTAATAAAGAGCTAAAACTTGCTAACAGCTAACAACATTTTTAATCATGAGAAATTCTCACTTTAAAAACTAACTTTTCTGTGAAAAAACAAGTCTTGATAGAAATTCTCTTGTGTTAAGCTCAGCTAACACTTGCTAACATCTCCATAGTATTTATAATATATATAATATTTATAATAACACTCAGGGATATAACTTGGTCAGTTTTACAAATATGACCTAAAATATTGTGGCAGTAGCTGAGAGTCATCCCCAACACACACTTTAAGCACTAACAGATGGCTTCATTTAATAGTCACAGAAAGCACTACCAGCCTCATTTTTAAAAACTAAATCTGTTAACTATTTAAGTTAACAAAAACAAACTAAGAACAAAGTTTCAGGTTTAATAAACGATGTTAATGCAACAAAGAAGTAAAAGGTAAAACATGAATTATCCCATAAACCATGAGAATTAGCTGTTAAAGTATTTAAAGTATGAGGCTGAAACTACAATCAAACCTTATTAATAATCCTGCTTGAAGGAAAACTGAAGGAAAATCTTTAATTTGCACATTTTTATTGTCCTGCAGCCTGCAGATGGACTTAAAGTGAGATTAGTGATGAAACTTGTGATGA
Source organism: Cynodonichthys magdalenae (assembly GCA_031762555.1). NCBI lineage: Eukaryota > Metazoa > Chordata > Actinopteri > Cyprinodontiformes > Rivulidae > Cynodonichthys > Cynodonichthys magdalenae. Next base: position 19,407,334 of record JARVJO010000155.1, on the reverse strand, counting down.
AGCAGCTGCACTGGAGCTGGGTTATATTTAGGTAAGATCTCAGCTCTGGGTGTTTTTTTTTTAAATGCACGGCGGAGGAAACATCAACGACGCAGAGGCAGGTGGCCATTAGTGGCGGGCCGAGCCGGTGGACGTGACGTGTAAAGAGAGAATAAAAAATAAAAAACACATTCAGCTCAAGCCTCAACGATTCACTGAACTAATCCAACAGCGGCGTCTCCATGGCAACACACCTTTTTTTTTCCTGCAACACACACACATCCCGGCGACGCTGCCTTCGACCCCTGTCTGAAGCCGCCGGTTGTCTGGAGCGAGCGTGTCTGTGACCCAGTGTGTCCTCGCCGTCAGACACACCAATACTCGTAGGCTCTAAAAGTTTCACCGATGCACCTCTTATCTCACACTCACAGGAGCAAGTCTGACACTACACACACTGAGTCACTAATTACACACAGCGAGTGGCGGGTTTGGGTGGTTGCCAGGGCAACCCATACACACACACACACACACACAAGTGTTGCTACATTTACAGCTGGTGAAACGACCACTCAGTTCTCATGAAAAGTGATTTAGTCTAAAACATAATATGTCGTCGCTGTAGGACCTGAAAGGGTTTTCAGGAGCTTTAGAGCTGAGGCATCGAGGGTCTTTTTGACCCCAGGGAAGCAGCAGGGTTAAAGATGCTTGTTGTAATGTCATGAAGAGTGGTCAAAAAACAATTTGTAAAAAATAAACCAAATCAGCAAGCTGTGAGCAGCATGAGGGGGGCTGTGTATGGTTCTTCCACATGCTACTAAGACCCCAATAAACACCAAACAAAAGTCTGTTGAAGTTATTCATAGGAACAACCCACAAATGTATGTTTCTGACACATCTGGCTCCGTTTAAGGAGAAATAAACAGGTTTCCCAACAATATATAAGATAACCAACCAAACCAATTCCCAAACTCTCCGTGGTTCTATTTAAGCAGCAGTTTTCTTTAATGCTGTGATCTCTCTGCTCAAGTTTAGAATCTCCATTCAGCTCATAACTAGCCGTTCATCATCATTTATAAACTACTTATCTCACTCCATCAAATGTCAACGGTCTGCAGATTCAAACACTTTCACTTTTAGTTTCAGACACACGCCGCTGCACCGTATCTGTAATTCATGTTCCTGCGCCGGCGGCTGGCGCGTACCGTCACATCAGAAAGTTGGCATGGAAACAAGCACAGAGGACACGATGAACCCAGGCACCTGTAGCTCCAGTTTCCTCCGACTGCACATAGAAACCCATCCTCAGATTCTGACTGAAAACACACAATCCACCCAGACATGACGGACACGCACAGGCTGCCTGTTAGCAAAATATTTTCCACTTTCCTTATATTTGGATTTAAAAAATTCACCACTAACCATCAAGAGCTCAAAATCTGTAAAAAATTTAATTAAATTTGAATAAAAGTTTGAATTCAAATCATCTGATTAATCATAAAAACCAACAATTTTATCTGCGTTGTATAGAAGCTCGTATTTTTTACTGAGTAAAAACTTCAAATGATTAAATTTTCAGCAGAGCTTCAAACAAAACAGCTTTGTTCTGTGTAGATTTGGGAAAAACAGCCCAAAGGAATAAAAACTGTTTTTCTTAACAAAAAAGAAACTCTTTACTTTCTGAGTTTTGAAGCTGTAGTAAAATAAACATGAGTCATAACCAAAGCTGGCTGCAACCCAGGAAACAGATTGATCACCTGACTCAAACAGAACCCGCCCCCCGGTCTGTTCTTACCGGTGCCGGGGCGCCCCATGATGATCTGTTTGCGAGGCGCTGGGTGAGGCGACTCGGCCGGCAGGATGAGCGGCAGCAGGGCCGTCGGCGTGGGGTGGCAGGCCACGGGCTGGGGCAGCGCCCCTCCTGAGGCGTCCTGGTGCCCCTCGGGTTTCCGGTCCCTGCCTCCGGAGCCGGACAGGGACAGGACGGAGCTTGAAAGAGTGGAGACCAAGCCGGGGGCGGAGGGGCTGGAGAGGGCGGCGTGGCCTGCGGTGCCCGGAGTCAGAGACTGGGACGAGAAATTATAGAAATATTTTAAATTTATGAAAAACACGTAACACATCATCAATAATAAAGTCACGTTACGGTCCTCACCGAACTGGAGGTGACCAGGACCAGATTGGATGTAGGGTTCCGCAGGAGCACCGCCCCGTTGGTGGTGGCCCCGTTGATGGGGACGGGGACTTGAAGGCCCGGTGGAACCGAGTGCTGCGGCTGGTTCTGGTCCCTCGACCTGCTCCTGTCTCTTCTCGCCAACGGGCCGTCGGAGAACTTGGCCAGGGGGACGTCGGGGTTGCGGACGATGACCGGGGAGTCACGGAGGGGGACAATGCGGCGGGGGGAGGGTTCCTGAGGCAGTGGGGAAGGAGGAGTGGGGGAGACCAGCATGGGCGGGGGCGTGGAGGCGGCGGAGGAGGAAGGCCTGCTGGTGGCGCTGCGAGGACGTGAGAAGGACAGCGAAGACGGGGTGGTGGGCTGACTCTGAGGGGAGAGGACTCTGAAGGCAGGGTCCCCCATGATGGCTCCGCCTACGCCCATCAGCTGTTGTTGGTCCTGTTTGGTCTGGTAGTCCTGAACTGCAGCCAGGGGAGGGGGCGGGTGGGTATCCAGCTTCCTCTTGCTGGGGCTCATGGGGACTGTGAAGGTGAGGTTGTTCTGAAAGGTCGGCAAGATTCCTGAATGGTGGCGCTCTCTCTCAGAACCTGGAGTACTCATCTTAGTGCCGCTAAGCTGCCGATGGCGGCGTGGCGTCAGTGAGGCGGGGGCAGTGATGGGACTGAAGTTGGCAGGTCGGAAGCCGAACAGAGGAGAGGGTGAGGGCGACGGGGTTGGCGAGAACGGCGACTGGTTTGAAATCGGGGAGAACGATGGCGTGCCGGAGCGAGAGCCCCCCAGAGAGACCAGCATGGTGGCCGCCTCGCACTCGTCAAAGTTGAACTCCTGTGGGAGCAGGGAGGGAAGGACCAAACGGGGGCGGGAGTCTCCTCCCCGGCTGCTGGCCTCGCTGCTTTCCCGCGACGTCTCGTCCCACTCGAACTCTGAGCTGGCTCTCCCGCCGCTCATCCTCAGGTCAGACGGTGTCAGAGTCCCGGTGCTGCTGGCCCCGCTGCGCTCCCTCCCGCCGCCGCTGGCCTCCATCTCCTTGGTCCTCATGGACAGGTGGCGGGAGCAGTACCCCCTCCGCTGGGACTCTTTGGAACACCCGTCCCGGGAGCACAGCCTCCTCCACTGCTTCCCGTTGAACTTCTTTCGAATGCCAGTCGGCGTGCACACCACGTCTCCCTTCTTGTACTTCTGCTGGGCTGCGGTGAGCGGAGTGCGGGAGCGCGAGGAAGAGGAGGAGGTCGAACCAGATCCAGACCCGCCTCCCCCACTGGCAGAACCCCCTCCGGAGGCTTTCTCGACTCTGGAGGAGTTGGCGGAAGAGGAGATTTGGGAAAGAGGGGGGATCTGCTGGGCAGTGATGACGGCACCGGGGGCTGCACTTGTGGCATCGAGACCTAACAGGATGTTTGAAGGAGGGGGGTGGTTCAGGGCCAGGTGGGAGGGGATCCCGATGTTCCGCACCACAGGAAGGTGGGAGCTGATGTATCCAGACGGGGGCTTAGAGACTATCTGGCGGTGTTGGGAAACTGCCATGGGTTTGGCACCAGGTATGAGCGTCCCCATGGAGACCATGTTGAAGTGGGACACCTCCATGTCCTCCTCGGGGGTGAGCGGCATGTACGGGTGGTGCGGCGGATGTTTTGCAGTGTTCTCTCTTTTTCTGTGCCCCGCTTGAAGCTCCCTCTCCAAGTCTTTGTCAAGTTCCCACTCTCTGCTGTGAGCCAGGCTGAGCACGGGGGTGGGAGTGATGGGGGAGGCGATGCTGTGGACTGTCGAGGAGGAGACCGGGACGATTCCCGGGTACATGCCCCTCCTGAACACCGAGCCCACGCCGGGGGTCATTCCTCGACTCAGGCAACACACCTCCTGCTCCACGTCGATCTCTTCCCTCTCTTCATGCTTTTCCTCCTTCTCTCGGACTCCCTCTTCTACTTCGTGACCCCCACCTGAGGGCAAATCCAGGTCCCACGGTGGAACCAGGAGCCTGAGTGTTTGCCGAGAGACCCATACGGCCTGGGTGGAGCCTCTGCTGTCTTCGTCGTCCACAGAATGAGGCGGTCCCTCAGAAAACAGGACGCGGTAGCAGTTGGCCACTGCTGGGTGCGTGTCCACCTCGGTCACAACTCCCTCCCGGTACCACTGCCACTGGCTCTCCACGCCGTCTTCGTTGCCGAACGGTACGCAGACACGGGTGCCGGCAGGTATTGTGTGGACGCCCGGTGGCTGAGCGTCCAGGATGATGTCCACCACCCCCGGGGGGCTGTCGTGTCGATAAGGATAACGGCACAACATCTTCTCCCCGTTCAGCTGCACCTCCAGACACCCAAACTCGCCGCTGACCTTCCGGACCACCCCGGCCCGGAACACAGACCCTGAGCTCCTCCACTCGTCTCTCATTTCACCTTCCTCCTCAGAACTCGGTCTCCTGAGCTGGCGGGCGAGGATGCGCTGGTTTTTTAACCCTTTGGCTAAGGTGTCCGACAGCACGTCTGACAGGCTGGGCGCTGGGCGCGTGGACACCTGTGACACGGCGTCGCCGACGACTTCCAGGTCTGCCGAGTGCTCGGAGGCAGTGTCTGTCGAGGAGCAGCGAGGTAAGGGGCTGGGGGACACTCGCTCTGCATCGATCGAACCTTCACCGGGCCGCTCGCCTCTGAGGGGAAGCGTTGGGGGTCCTGAAGAATCCTGAAGACCTTCAGAGTGCGAGATGCCGGCATCGCCTCCCGAACTGATTGACACCTGGTGGAGGACCCTGCTCAGAGACGGAGGGGGCGGGGTGCTGGATGTAGGGTTGCTGTGATTGGCTGAGCAGTGTTCAGAGGTGTACTTCTTTTTGGGAACCCGGGCCTTGAAGGTGGCCGTTTTGCGGCTGGAGGCGGGGTTTGGGCTGTTGTTGGCGCTCGGCGTGCTGCTGTTGCTGCAGCTGCTGTCAGAATGGCTGGTGGTGCTGCCGCCGCTCAGGGCCGACCTCCCGGACCGATCGTCCTTCCCGGAGTCCATCACTACCGACGCCGTCGTCTCCGGCAGCCCCTCGCCGTCCGATGCGTCCCTCAGCCTCACCGAACCGGCCTGGGAGGACTCCGAGTGCGAACCGGAGGAAAAGGACGAGGGCGGCGTTCGGTTTGGAGGGGACCTGCTTCTGTCTCTGTTCTCATCCGAGTCCCTCTTCTCTCCTCCGTCTGGGGTGTCCCCGGCTCCGCGACGCTTCCCCCCTTTGGCCCGGGTGGACTGAGGAGAGCGCCGGCCCTGCTTTTTTATCGGCTTCATTTTTTCTTTTTATGTTTTTAACAACTCTTTATTTATTTATCCCAGAGAATGTCCTTGACGTCCCTTGTTTTGTTTTCTTCCCTCTTCCTGCCTAGTTTTTTTGTCCTCTGTCAGGGTCTCTTCTTTCTCATCCTGTCTCGTCTTTGGTTGCACGACTTCGGCGCTTGCCCACCTTATTCCTGAGACTCTGAAAGAAAGAAACAGACAGCGTGGGTTACAAACAAAGCCTAATCACTGTATAGAAAATGAACAGCCGAGAGAAAGGAGGGATAAATTAAAGTGCGACGTTTCTGATAATAAAAGCAAAATTTGATCACCTGGTTTGAATGAAACTCTCAGGAAGCAAAGACAAAAATAGCAATAACTCTGTCAAATTTATAAATATTGAGCTAAAATTCGGCGATGCAGTAGCTGAGATTCACCCCCAACACATCAAGTCTTTGTGCAGACTTTTAATTTCAAGATGTGCTAAATAATGCATCATTGTACCAGAGTAGTAATCTGCATATTCATTACATAACAGGTCCTACTCACATTACATGAAGCCTGCGCCTTAGAAGGCGCACACAGAAAACAGGAGGCCATATTGTAGGGTAAACACAAAGTCAGCTCACAACGCAGCATGGAAATAGTGAGGAGTGCTCTGCAATTTGCCCAGACAAGCCTCCGCTCTGCATGCACTCCTTACTCGCACACTATTTCTTGGCCGGGGCAGTAGAGGCGGGGGAATTCCTCCTTCGCACACATTCTGAAACCCTCCCTTTTCTCTCTCTGCCTCTCTCTGAGGCGACCTTTTATCAGAGAGTTTCAAAGCGGAGTCAATCCACCCCTACGAACTCCACTTCCTGTGGAAGACCATTACCTAACTTCCCGTTACTTTATTCCTCCCTCTCTCTTTTGCCACTGTTACACTTTCCTCCTGATCCCCTCCTCAGCCTGACTGCAGACATCGATTTTCACCTCTCGTCTCCCGTTAGTCTCCATTTTCACTTCGTGCTGCAATCATGCAGAAAAGCAGAATGATCGTTGGACTCATTCAGAGCGTCCTCATTCAAACTTTTCTGAGTAAAAACAGATTCTGACGACTTGTTGAGCTGTTGGTTATTTAACCAGGTTTGTTTGTTTGTTTGTGAGGCTGCAGGACTTGTTTGTTTAAAAACAGCTGCAGTCAGAAGTTTACATACACCCATCGGGAGCAAGAAAGAATTAATTTAGAGGTTTAATTTGTTAATTTTGTGGTGGATTTTCTCTAATCCACACACAGGCTTAAATACATCTTAACCAGACAGGTCTGGTAAATTTCCATCAGTGATTATGATTGACTGCAGCTTGTGGTCTCGTCAACCAAATGTACGCGTGCACAGTCACTGCGATGTAGGAGGCAAAATGAACAATCACATATTAAGGCTTTTATCTAACTGCTGCTTTGTGTTAAATAAGATAAACTGTTCCATTTTGTTGTTCTGGGTTAATAATGGCAACATCATTCAGAGAAGTGTTGTCAGTGAATTCATGACGAGGGTCTTGAGGAATGAGGAAGAGGAGTAAATTCTCAGAGAACTGTAGGAAAAGATCTAAACAAAAAGTGACGAAAACAGAAACTAAGTTTGTGGTAAAGAGCAATTCATGTTTTCACATTATAGAAGGAAACAAGTTCTCAGGTCCCAGAACAAGAAAATATATTAATAATAACTCTGAAATACTGCAGGTTCATTGTCAACAAGATGGCATCAGAACTGAAAGTTTCAACTCCATCCATCCATTCCATCCATCCATTATCTGTACCCGTTTCTTCCTTTAAGGGTCACGGGGGTCACTGGTGCCCATATCCAGCCGTCAC
>JARVJO010000155.1:19383964-19399987 GCA_031762555.1 Cynodonichthys magdalenae | reverse complement strand
TCTGCTCTCCTGCCTGGCTGCCTCAGGACAGACCAGGATTTCTCAAACATGCATGAATGAGTCAAAGTAAGACTCTGAACATGTTTTTGATGAGAGGAGAACATTAGAACATGATATAAAACTCAAAAATGTTCATTTTACATGATACTGTCCCTTTAAATGTTTCATGTTTTACTTATTTAAATAAGACCAGGAGAAAAAAAGGCTCATTAATTCTGTCAAACTAATGACGTGACCTTTTCTCTTTTATCCACAACTTCCTCTTGAGGTTCTATTGATGTTATCATGTGAAATATCGCTATTGTTTTATCGCCCACTCATATTTTTCATTTTGCAATATATACCACAGGATTTGAAAAAAATTACATCATTTTTTTCCAATATCGTGCTGTCCAAATGCAGGAATATATTTGAGTCTGTAAGGATCAGAGAAAATCCACAATAAGTTCAAACTTGTTTTTAACATGATCTGAAGCGGTACGACGAGTGTATGTAAAGTTCACCTGTACGAGTCTCCAGCGGAGCAGGAAGAGGTTGACTTGTAAACAGGAGGCGAGAGGATCAAAACGTTACGTTTGTCTCACTCCTGCAAAGATTTTCTGTCAAAACGTTCAGTCTCAGCGTCTATGATCCACGTCAGCCCGTCTGTCTGTCCTCATGCCCCCATCATCCATCCATCATTCATCCATCCATCCATCATCCATCCTCCCACCAGTCTACCTCTCAGCTCGTCTCTTCTGCTCTTCCTGTTTGTCTGTGAAGGCTCGCAGTCATTCAGGTCCTTTTAATATCAGCCACATCGTATCGGTGAGAAAGAAAGCCACTTTCAGAGATGAGTGCCGCCTGTCTCGAGGCCACACACACACACACACACACACACACACACAGCAAACATTTATGCAGTGATGATAGTGCAAACTGAGCTCAGCCACTTGGCCTCTAGGTAAATCCCTATTTAGGACAGACGAGCGTAGAGCTTCTGTCATAAAATAATTTGGCAGCTGGCCTTACTTGGTCACGATGGAGGTATGCTACATGTTTACTCAGTCGTGCTCAGAGTACGACGGCTGGTGAACTGACGCAACGCGCGCTCGTCTGGGTGAAATACGCAGCGAGCGCAGCTTCATGTTCAGCAGGGTAACAAGTTTAATCAGATTGGATTTTTGAAGAACACTTGTGCTCTTTTATCAGCTGACAGAAAGACACGGACTGCACCAAGTCACATGAGGCGAGAACACCAACAGCAACATTTCTGGATGAATAATTCAGTTTGGATAAACTTTTAACAGCCTGCTTGTTTGGAACCAACTATTACATCCAGTTAGGATAAACTGACAACGAAAACATCTCTTCTTTACATTGTTTTTTTAAGCAGCCAGAGGTTTTCTTTAGCTGATTTTTGATCATTTTTAGTAAATTATCTAACTTAACTCTATTAATCTACAAGCTTAAAAACAGAAACATAAATTATTTACCAAATAATCCATTTAAAATACCATCTTTAAGCACATTTTTTTCTTTTTTGTCAATTAAATATCAAAGATTACACCATTTATATCTGTCAAACAGTATTTTACCACCAATTAAGTGATTTTAGGTCATAAAACTTTCTAAAAAATATTGCCAATGACATATTTCTACCATAAATGTTACAAGAAACCAAATCAGGGATTATAAATAAGATTTAAAGTTGTTAAAACTGTTTGTCGTCATTTCTTCATTTATTAAGGTTATCAGCAAAGTTTGTACATTAAACCAACAATAAATGGGGTCATAAGTAGGGTTGTAACAATACATCAATATATCATTTAAATGATTATTAACTCAACGACGGGAGGCAAAACAAAAACATGGGTCCATATCGTCATCGTGATCTCGACGTGTGTCGATGAATCAATCACATGAATTAATGAATTCAACAGTATCAGGACAGAATTTGTGATAAAGAAACATATCGTCATCCAAACAAATCAATATCGTGAAACTCTGGTCACAAAACTCTGTCACCATTATTTTGTGGGTCAGAAGAAACATTTGGGAACCAGTTGGGTTCTTAGGTTTTTGGATACTTTTCTGTTTCTTAAAAACTTTAAAAAATAAGGTTTTTCTTTTTGTTTGGCTATTTTTTCTTGGCAGTAAATCTAAAGCTGTTGGAAAAGCCTGATTATTTCCCTTTAAATGGAGCCACGTGCTCAGAGTCCTGACCCACTGAACACCTGTGGATCAGCTTGGGTGACCGACTCAATTAAAATGCCATTATGTCTCGTTTCTTCAGATTTCACAAGACTTTTTTTAAAGGGCTCAAACCACAAACTCAAAACAAATCTCTTTTCCTAACAAATGTGATTCCATTTAAAGTGCCCGTGAAATTATGTTTTTATAATAAACACTAATACATTTTTGGAAAGATAACACTGACAACATATTGCAAAACAAATTTCACGCTGCTGAGACAAACAGTTGAGATGTTCATCTGTGAAGTAACAGGAAGTGATGTCAAAGGGGAATGTCTGCATGTAAACAGCGTTGCTACAACAGCTAACGACAGACTGAAGAGAAGAATCGGATGTTTCTTTAGATTATTTTAAATCAGAAAGAAATGACCAGAGTCAGAGTTCAAATAATATTGTTTCATTAAATAAAAACCAGGGAGTTTTCTTTCTTGATGAGTTCCTCTTTGATGTCACTTCCTGTTTCACTTTGGCTGAACCAAATTCAATAGGAAAGGTGGCAGTTATGTGACAAAACAGGTAAAATCACATATTATGCAGTTTCTTAAATATAAAGATGTGTTTTTGACTTTTGTAATTGAAGGACATGCGTCTCGCAAAAACAATAATCAACCAAACACAAACCAAACCTCCAGACGGCACAATATATTGCATAAAAACAATATATTTTTACTATTCCATTACATTCAAAACATTAAAATTATCATTTTACTTCTTTACTTTAAAATTTACCACCTTGTTATTGGATTTAAACATGACTAAAATCATCATAAAACTAGTTGTTTCTGCACTCTACAAACTTAAGTGTTGAATTTATTTAACCAATTATTGTCAACTGGTTCCACTAAACCCAGTTGAGTAAATTAAGCAATTTACAAGAAAAGTTTGCAAATTTACTCAACTTATAAGTGTGTGTAAAAGTACTTTTGTGAGCATTTTTCAGTACTTTTCTTGTCAGTGAAAATAATTTACCAAATCATTTTCTGTTAAAGTGTTTCTACTTTTACTTAGTTTTTTATTTTAGGTACTTTATTCACTGCAATATAAATATTACAGCAGACTGCAATAAATAATAAAAGTTTCTATTTTGAGTAAATAATATATTTAGTTAATCCAACCAAGTTTCATGACCTTGATGTTTACACTTAGTTTATATTATAACAGGTGAAAATGTGACGGAAATGTCCGCTATTGAACGATAATATCGCATATCGCGATGTGGGTGTAATTCAAAACTTTTTATTTTTATTTGTTGTTTTGAACTTTTATGACAGGATTACAACAGATAAAGATGTGCACGGCAGCAGCGTGTAAATAAATATTCAAAGATCCCAGCTGTTAACTTCACCAAGACAACAAGGCCCAAAGCAGGAAAACAAGCCGAACTCGTGTCGTCACCTCGGCTCGTAGTACCGCAGCTACAACCGGGGCCGAGCCCAGAGCAGGCCGCAGCTCTCCTGTAAGGGTTACCGGGAAATTACCGGTTCAGACGGGGGCTTTCTGACCCCTGCCTCTGCCCTGAACGGGCCCGGGGCTCCGGGAGCTGCCGACGCGAAGGTGAAACGGTTCGAAAAGTCGCTGTTTTTTTTTGTTTTGTTTTTAGGGTTAAAAACAGCTGTTAAGTTTGTTCTGAAGTGTCAACATAAAGTCCAAACAGGAAGGCCCACAAACACGAGAATAAATACTAAAATAAAAACAGGAAGAATATGTGTCACGGCTGGAGGTTACACACTAACGTATCACCGTGGAGCCGTTAAACCGTCATGGCGTTTGGTTTTATTTCAAGTGGAAAAGTTTTTTTTTTTTCCAAGCCGCACCGCTCCCTTTTTCTCTCTCCCCCCGCGAACATGATTTCCACCCAGATAATGTCGGAAACTCCGCCGATCAGAGGAGCTGCTAACACTGTTGATAGCCGCTCAGCAAACATGAACTAGCTTGACAGACTGCGGTGCTGCAGGGACAGAACGGTTACCGCTTCTACTCACCGGAGCTAATAAAGAAGCCCCCCGCGGGACGTTCCTCCGCTCGCTCCGCCGGGTAAAATAGGGCACGGTGGCCTGCGGTCCGCGGCTCCCCGTTAGCGACCGGTCATGTTTCTCCGGCGAAGCAACTTAAAAGGAGGAGGGGGAGTAGAAAAAAAACTACTGCCTCTGTACATTCTACTCTACAGTCGCAAAATGGTGAATGAAGCCCCGGAGCCTTGACAACCAGCTCGAGCGGCCAATAGCAACGCCAGAACGCTTACAGTAGCCTATAGGAAAGCGCGAAATGAGACTAAGGAGGCGGAGCTATGTGTCAAAATGAATTTGAACGACAGGAAGAAGCGGCCAATCAGAGTGTGGGAAAACAGAGAACAGCTGTTGGAAACGGCCAATGGGATTCCCCAAGATTACGGGACTTTTTACACAAGAATAAGCGTTTTCTTTTATTTTTACGGTGTTTCTGCCCCTTTCTTTCTCCCGTTTTCACACATTTAAACAAGGGCGCGAACAATGAACGCTGTTAAGACTACATAAAAATACTACAACTCAACATTATGACATAAAAGATCAAATAAACCGAGTTATTACGTTACATTTTATAAAACGGCTTGTCAAACTAATAAACTCTTATCTTTAAACTGAGTTAAAATAAAATAAAAAAAAAACGTCCTAATGCTCAGCCTCGCCTCCCAGCCAATCACAAAGGTCCCGAGTAGCACGGAACGCCTCAGTCCCGCCCCCTTTGTCCAATCAGAGCCGCTTCTGGAGGCTATACGTCACCGGATCGGCGCGTGATTGGCTGAGAGGTTTCAGATCTGCAGGCCAATGACCGTGAGCTGCGGTGAGGTCATCATGCTTGTTGCCATCATCTGGACCAAACAGGAAGAGCGACACCCCAATGAGTAAAGTGAGATTATGGTTCCTCAGAGGGTGACCCATATTCACTGGAGGGGTGGTGCACGCGCGCGCACACACACGACTCAACATGCAAACAATAAAACACATTAAACAGGAATGCTGCTGTTTGGTTGTAAAGATCGCAGTTTGATACGGAGCTGCAGCCTGCGCGCGCACACACACGCACAGCAGTGAAGTCGCCTGTTACATAAGCCGGTACCTGTAGTGAAGCACGCGCAGGTTTATGATTATTTGCAACACAATCAGAGCAACAATGTGGCGTGCAGAGCTCTTCAGGACGCACTGCAGGATCTGGCTGCTCATTCATGAGATGTAGGACCAGGACCAGAAACATCCACCTGAGCGGTTTGTGAATGAGCTCCATGAATTATAAGTCACACTTTAAATAAATTACAGCCACTTAACTTCTAACCCTCTCCTGAGACCCCCGGGCCCCACCTGACCCACCCCTCCAACACTCTTAACTCAGGAGTGGGTTTTAAAACGATCCCGCTGCTCCTCTCCAACATGAAAAATGTTCAAGAGCCCGATGCTTTATACATGCAGAACTTAAAGTTTCTGATGGGAAATAAAACGGTGCAGTTTGAAAGTTTACTCCAAGCATTTCTGAACTGTGGGTCTGCACTCAATGTAAACAAAGAACTGAACCCACTGAGCTGCACCAGTCTGTTCCTGTGTCCTGAGATGGTCCACAGGACTTGTCTCTCTGTCCCGGAGACAAGCTTATGTCCAAATAACTTATATCCTCTGCCTCTGTTTTTTGTGACAGAGCATGTCAACAAAACCAATCTTTGATTTCGTAACAAGCATTTTAAAATATTGAACATAAAAACTGATCTGACCTTTAATAATAGCCGACCTGCTGCAGCTGCTTCTGTCCAGCAGAGGGCGCTGTGTCCTCTTAGATCACAAACATGATTCTTTTAGGCTTTAAACAGCAGAAAATTAACTGCTACATTTATTTTTATTCTCAATTAATCTTCTTTACTCTCGATTCCATCTATTATTCTCAGTTTTTCTGCAGAAGCTTAAAAAAACAGTAAAAAAAATTTCAACTGAGGGCCAGAGCAGGACTTTTGCACATTAAAGCAGTTTTTAACTGGAGGTCCTGAGGGTTCTGTGTTCCTGAAGGGTCCGACCCAGCAGAACTCCTGCAGCATCACGTGAAGATGACCCTTTTGTTGTGATCCTTCAATCCTCCCCGACAAACTGTCAATCATCTAAGACCCGCCTCCTACCAGAACCAGCAGCAGAGTTCGCTTTAAAGGCATCCAAACGGAGACCGGTTAAAATAAAACACATTTAACCGTTTACATTTCCTTTAAAATAAATGAAACCCTCAACTCTGAGCTGCAGTTCCAACAGCTGACGGCAGAGGGAGCCAGAGCTGCAGACAGAAACCTGCAGAAAGTTCATCTCTGGTCTTTTCAAATAAAAATTGAGATATTTGACCAAAAACTGATCCCCAATTTAAAATATTTGACAATTTACCAACTTAATCTGTTTAAAACAGGGAGCTTATTGATAAGAAATATTTAATTTAAGAAGTTAAACTAAGAAAATTGGAAATTTTATTAAAGGCTTAGTTGTATAAAAGTCGAGTTTAAAGGTGAACAAAAACTGACTCAAATCAAACAAAACTCAACCCAGACTTTGGGAAAGTTTTTATTTTTAGAAATTGTTGCCAAATGTTTGCTTTTCCTGTAACTTAAACATTTTTGGTTCTTGGAAGTGGCCCAGATAACCCTTTTAAACCCAGGTCTGTTGCTGAGGACGTGGACACAGCTCGACTCGTTTAAATAACGACAGAAAAATAAACTATTTTCACCTCTTTTTTTAATGAACCCTGATTATTGTTTAATTACAAATGAAGATGAACAGATACAGGATGGAAACAAACATGATAAAAACGCTCCGTCTCTCCTCTGGGAGGTTCAAAATAACAACCTCACCACTGAGGACGACGAGAGACAAAAAGGTGGACAAAATAACACAAATGTTAAACAGTACAACGTTTGTTTTTCTTACAGAATCCACCAGAATGAAAAAAAATATATACAAACAACTTAAAACAAAACTGTTCTTCCCCATGTTTTATATCACGTGAGTATTATAACGACCCCCTCTTGATTAATAAAAAATAAACGAGTAAAGTTCATGGGAAAGAGTGCAAAACGGTACATAACTAAAAAATAAAAACAGAGTCAGAAAGTAGTCATGTTAATAAAAAATAAAAAGAGAAGCAGGTAAGGCAGCCGGGTTCAGGTGTTTCCTCCTGAAACAAAACCTGAAAAACATTCGTTTAGGCAGAGAAACATAAAAAAAACTAATTTAAAATGAAATCTGGACCATAAAACAGTGATAAACCTGTATGTGTGTGTAGACTGCCTAACCACAGGGAGCGCGCGCGCGCGCACACACACACACACACCCATCAGAGTGATGGATGCTGGGAAATCCCTCGTCACTCTGAGGTTTTGTCAGACTGGGTGAAGTTTCTTTGGTCGGGCGTCTGATGTCACACGTGATGTCATGTTTCCCTTTAAAGTAACCACAGTAACCAGGACTGTGTGTGTGTGTGTGTGTGTTCACACACAGCTTCTCAAACCAAAGCCCAGGCCCGTATCTGTAGTCTGATCAGAACCAGAACCTGCAGTTACAACTGCAATAATGTTAAAATACAATAAAACAAAAAAAAGCTTACAAATCAACTCACCCAGATGGGTTAGTTCACATCTTTTGAAGGTTATGAACAGTCAGTATCTTACCTGTTGCAGATAAATATAATCAGTTTAATTTGAACAGCTAATCTGAACGAATGAGTTTTTGTTTTGATGTTAATTTGACATCACCTGGTTATTTACAAGCACAGTTAGCGACAGTAGCAGTTATCTGTAACTCTTCCTGTGCAGTTTGAGGCACTTCCTACAACATTTCTGTTGAAATAATTAACGTTTAAAGTGCCAGTCACATCAGTTTTTATGAATGTGAATGTATTTTTGGAAAGATAACTGATAAAATATCAAAACTAATAACTCATGCCACTGAGATGAACAGTTATTTGCATGTGAAGTAACAGGAAGTGATGTCAAAGGGGGATGTCTGCATGTAAACAGAGCAATGCTACAACAGCTAATAGACAGTAGAAGAATCTGTTTCTATAAATTGAGTCACAATCAGAGTTCAAATATTGTTTTAAACAAAAACAAGGGAGTTCCCCTTTGATGTCACTTCCTGTTTCATTTTGAGCCAAATAAAAAAATATGCCAGTTATGAAACAAAACAGGTAAAATCCTTAAAAAAATAGGTTTTCTTTGAGTTTTTGTATTTAAAGGTTAGGCACATCACAGGCACTTTAAATTAAAGATGGTGGCGACCTGCTGAGGAAGTGTATCTACAACAGGTAAGACGATACTTACTCATTTAAACAAAACCCGCTCCAAAAGATCTGAACTGTCCCTTTACCTGCTTTGATTTTAGGATATAAAAGTGATAGAAGCAGCTCAGCGGTCGAGAGAAGGCAGAAATATACGGATAATAAGATCAGAATATATATATATACATCTTTACTATTAAAAATAACAAGATTTACCTAATTCATATCAAATGACCATATTGAAATATATCTGATTTCAATATATATTTGAATAAAATATATATGTGTAGATCTGCTTATTCTTTGTTTTACAAAAGCCAAAGGCATGTTGGTTTGATGTGTCGGGGTTCGATCCATAAAACTCAAAAAGGCACGATCTTCAATCATCCGTTCAATAAAACCAAACATTTCTTTTTTAATTGTTTTTTTGGAACAAAATGACAAATAATTTTCTTGTTTATGTATCTCAGCGAGGGTTTGAGTTAGCCTTGACGCTCCGCATTCGGCACATTTTTCTCCCAGGAGTAAATCCGTCCTGAAGGCGCTCGGATCGACACGAATGCCCGGAAATACTGAACGATGTCCTTCTGAGGGAAACAAGTCTTTTTTTTTTTTTAAAAGTTCAAAACAAAGAGGAGCTGCTGATGTTTGAGGACTGGTCTCTGGGTCCGGACGCCTCCTCGGAATCACAAGCTAACAGAGCTGCTCCGTCGCTTCTGGGAGCGAGGAGTTAAATCTTCATCCTCGCTGCAGCTGAGGAGTCCCTCCGGTGATCCGGTTCTTGGTCTCCTGTAAACAAGCGGCGCAGCGGCGGCAGAGGCACTTCTGTAATCTCTATACGGGGCGTCTGAATCAGTAACATCAGGATAAAGAAAACTCTAATCTGACTTAATTTGTCCAGATAAAAGACACAATCTGAGCACTACGACATGAACTGGCACTACGACGCTCAGGAGGAGTTTGACTTTAGTTACATGTTAGTGTTGAAAACAGCAAAACGCTGTTTGGTAAAACACCGGTGTCGTTTCTGCACAAACAACAACAGAGTCTGGAAAATACACTGGTTTTGTTCTTTGCTTTCGTTCAATCCAACGCAGGGAAAGGTTTTGTTCAGTTTAGTATTTTAGGGAGCGGATGAGGTCAGTAAAAAACAGCTCCTCGGATTATTGCACCAAAACAAAAAACAAAAAATAAAAACAACTTCCTGCACGCTGGATAAAAACTAAACAAAAGTAAATCAAGTGTCAGTTTTCAGTTTGATCCGTGACGTCTGGATCCAGGTGTGTGTGTGTGTGTGCGTGTGAGAGTGTGCGTGTGCGTGCGTGTGCAGCTCAGCATCCTGCGTTTTCCAGCGACAGCTGAGCCGTGGCCTTCTGCAGCTCTGAGCTCGCTCTGCGCCTCGTGGGCGCCGGCGGCAGCATCAGACCCAGCATGACTCCTCTTCCTCCTCCGTTCTGCACCTCCTCCTCCTCCTCGGCTCGGACTTTCTTGTCCTCCGCCTCGTCCCTCTCTCCGTCCGCCTCCATCTTCTGGTCCTCGCTCCAGCGGCGTTTGAAGCGGAGTTTGAGCGGGATGCAGCGCGTTCCTCCGGGGCTGACGGGCGCCGCCTGGCCCGGCTCCGTCTTCAGGGGGAACGCCGGACCGCCGCTGCCAGGAGGAGGAGTGGCGGGCGTCTTGAAGACCTCTTCGTCTTCATCAGGATCTTCATCGGGGTGGACGTGAGGAGGAGCAGAGGCGCTGCTGTTTCCGTTCAGCTGCTGGTGATGATGATGACGGCGGCTGAAGATCCCACCTTCATCGTCCTCGTCGTTCTGATTGAACTCGTCTTCCTCGCTGATGTCCGTCACCTCCACGTCTTCCTCAGACATGTCTGACACGGGCTCCACCTGCAGAGGAAGGACAGGGTCATTGATCTGATCCATTTAAAAACCTCAGGTGTTCTCAGAGACGCACCTTGATCTTGGGGGGCGGGGCTCCCAGGACAGAACCAGCTGCGAGTCCAGAACCTGAGAACGATGGGGGCCGGATGGAGGAAGAGGAGGAGGAAGGCGGCGAGCTTCCCGCCTCCCTCTGTTTGCGCCCGAGCGGCGGCGGCTGCAGCTTGAACTTGAACGGGTGGGGGTCCTCGGCGCCGCCGGGCTGCTGGCCCAGCGAATGAGAGAGGGGCAGGGGCGGGGCGTGGAGGTGGTGGGCGGCGGGCTTCTCCAGGGTGGGGCGGTGGGGCTGGGGGACCACGATGTTGGGGTAGTGGAGGAAGGCCCGCGGGCTCAGGTGGTAGTTGTAGACGGACTGGGTGTGGGCCTGCAGGTAGTGCTTCATGTCCTCCGGGTTGAAGGAGAAGTGGGAGCCCAGCATGGGGGAGGACAGGGAGGGGGAGGGGCTGTAGGCCAGGTGAGGGGTGGGGGTCATCGTCAGAGCCGGGGACAGGGTCGAGCCCAGCAGACCTCCAGGACCGGGAAGCGGGGAGATGGGGAACGGGGACAGAGGCTCCGGGTGAAGCCTCGGAGCGGGTCTGGGGAGCCCCGCCGGGTTCGGACCCCCGTAGAGCCTGAAGAGAGACTCGTGAGGCAGGCGGGGGGGGAGGAGGCCCCTGAAGGCTCTGTCGGGCCCCACGGCTCGCTCCTCGGCGCCGGCGGCCTCCTCCAGCTCGGAGTTGGTGGAGGTCCCGTCGCTGCAGTCGCTCACCGAGCCGCGGGCCATGCGGCGGGCCACGGTGCTGAAGACCCCCGGGCTGCGCAGCTCCTCGCTGGAGGACAGGACCTCTGACGGCGTGGAGGGGGGGAACCGGAAATGAGTTCCTCCGCTCGGGACAGGGGGGGCGCTCTGCGGGACTCCTCGACCTGTGGAGGTGACAGATCTGGATCAGAACCGAACAGTTTTTATTCAAACCGTTAGTCGTAGCTTTTAGCTTCAGCTAATTTTAGCTTTTGTTCCGTTTTATTTCAAGCCTCAGGCTCCACTTGATAAACCTCAGCAGGTCTTTGTCTCGGCTCGGTTCTGCCAGGCAGACCGTGGCACCAGATCCAAATTCTTGGCCTCCAGAGCTGAACGCTGGAAAAGTGGCTCTCGCTGCCATCACAAACACGGGCCGGGCTCATGCGCTTTTTCCAGAACTTCTGTTTTTTTATTTTATAAAAACACGTCTGCTGCGTGTGTCAGACATGATGAGTGGAGTGTGTGTGTGTGTGTGTGTGTGACCGTCATATCACAACATGTCAGTGTGTGGGCCACATCACACACACGCTATAATTAAAGCTTCGTGCTGCACTTATGTCACCCCAGAGCCAACGCTCCATATGGGCCGTGTTTACACTGGGTGGCCGGGACCAGAACCACTTATAGGGGGGGGACTGGGACGTGGCACAGTGATGCTTTAACACACACACGCACGCACACACGGAGCAGGCAGACTAGTGTTCGCTCCACTAATAATCCGACATCTGAGAAGGATTTTATGTTTTATTGGACTAAATCCTGTAAGACAAACTAAAACCAGACTCACAGCTGTGTCTGTTAGCAAAATATCTCACAAACCAGGAGATGAAACTAAATCGTCTACAACTCATAAGTCAAGATGGTTGACGCTGGTTAGCAGCTAAAAGCTAACTCGATTAGCATCACGTGCACATTTACACACAAATCAAAATAACTGTCAGACTTGTCCACGTCGATGCAGCGTCTCTACAATCCATTCACACCGTACTCAAAACTAACCGTGTTCCAGTTAGCCACCAGGCGCTAACCTAGCTACAACACTGCTACAATTTAGACAATGACAGAAAGAGCGCTCTGCTGCCAACATCATGCAAAGAAACAATGATTTTAATACCAAGAGTTTGCACAGAAAATCCCTGCTCGTACCTGAGCCCATGTCGATGAAGGGGTAGTTAACGAGCACCAGCTTGTTGAAGTTGAACTTGTAGGTGAACCTCTTCCCTTTGGTCTTGTGGAGGATCCTCTTGTTGTAGTAATACCTGAAAACATGACGGCAGAAAACGTTTACTGAACAGCAGGAAGACAGAAGATTCATCCACGTTTTAAAACGCGTCACGTGTTTACGTGACGCCGGGGTTACATCAAGCAGCTAAAACCAGAACTCAAACTGAGGAGATGTTTTCACAACCAGAACCGACAGTCAGGTCTGCAGCAAACAGTTTTCTGTTGGGTTATTTTTCAGGTTAAAAATCATTATTTTGCAATATTTCAGCAAACGATACAACAGATAAGCTATCAGGTAACTCATTTACAAAAACTGATGTTTTGTGTTTGCTCCTTTTGAATCTGGATCGAGGACAAAAGTCAAATCAACCTTGACAACATGTGGATTCTGGGGAAAAAGAGGTAATATTTAAATATTTACTACCTCAGATCTGTGTTCATGAAATAATGTCTGATTTTAAAGAATAATGAACCTGTTTATAACCTAAATGTCGACTAACACCTGCTGACCCCCCCCCAACAAGCATCAGGTTTATTTATTGTGTGATTCAAACATCTGATTCATCTGTTCCAGTGTTTTCAGAAGACAAGAGGCTGGAAAAGCTCCACATCCGCTGTACTTTTGAGATCATCCTGCGATGAAACGATTCGCTCTACGTGAACAGAAACATAATCCCTCTGAGGGGGGGGGGGTCCGATCCAGGCGGCTCCATTAGTTCGAGTGCATTAGTCACCGTCAACACGCAGGAGGATGTAAAGGAGTGAATAGGCAGCTGCTGACAGCTCATCTGAAAAGCTCCGTGTGACTCACCGACGAGCGCATTCATATTTCTATACGTGAAAAACAACGCGTCCCATTCAGCCGCACCGCACCGGACGCTGCGGCGGCAGGAAAACATTACGCATCGTTTCCAGGTACATCGAGTACAGAAGGCTCATTTAAAACTGAAAAATATGGATTTCTGGAAAGCTGATGGGCCTTTTGTCGGCCGTTTCCTGCAGCAACAAAAGACAGAATGTGAAATGGAACGAGGTAAACAGGTTGTGTAACGGCCTCGCTCCTAATGAGCATCCATCAACTTCAAGGATCAATAGTTTATTAACAAAAACCAGGATTCAACCGTCAGGAACAGGATTTATCTCTCTGGACCTGAATAAAACTTAGGATGCAAATGAATAAAAACAGCTGAAAGCAGGAGTCATTTATTACTTTAACTGCTTGTCAACTGTCTGTTAGCAAAATCTCTCTCAAACCACTGGATGGATTTTAATGAAACTTTCAGGAAGTTATCACTTCACAAACAAAGATTAGGGCTGGGTAATAGTGGCCAAAGTTCTGGATGGATTCATCACTTTTTGATTTATCTGCTCTTAAATAATGAAAATGGTTCAACTGTGTTGCAAAATACAAATTCACTTTATTTTTTCTCTTCACTATAAACAGGCTTTAAGGACAAACTTGTAAATTAAACAGTTTAATCTTGGGTAAATACATAGTTTTACATCTGCAATTTTCTCAGCTTTAATTTAAGCCATAGTTTACAGAAATCAGTTAAGGAATAAGGCGCTACGAATGTTTTTGTGACAGATTGATGCTCATCTCTCATTGAAACTGTAGCGTTTTGTTGACATGACTCAGTCAATAGTAATGGCGCCTGTGGCGGCACGGCGCTAGCTGTAGCAGCTACAGGCGATGTCCAATCCAGTAATATAGATCAATGGTTTCTGTTAGCTTCTGTTATGTTCAATTAAACTTATTGAAAAAACAATGATGGAACTACAACATTTCATCAAGACGTTTAAGGTTTCAAAATAATAGTTGTAACAAAACTAAAGGATTTTATTAGAACGTCGCCACAGTTTCAGTCAGATGTTTACATACAGTAGTTTTGACTCTACAGAGTAAATCTTTACAAACAAAAGTCTCCATGTTGTCTGTTGTCTTTAAGTCCTGCAGAGTCAGCTCTAATGTTAGTGATTCCTTAGTTTCTTTGGTTTTGCCCTCAGACAACTTGTTATCAAAAGCTAACGTTAGCGCTGAACGTCAACTGGATGTAAACATACGGCAAGTCAGGAGAGACAAAATACAGAAACACGCCTCAGCTTCATCGTGCCCTGTGAATCTATTTCCCTACATTTAAATGAAATAATTTTTTTACCCAGCCCTAGTAAAGATGGCCGCCACAGCCAACACAAAACATCACAGCTGGGAGCAGATTTGTTTTTATTTACCTTAGTAAATTTAATAAACCTCTTTTCAGTGTGGGGTGCTATCATTTTATTAGTTTAAAAGTGTCTCCGAACAATATTATCATTTATCGTGATGATTTCTGAGACAAACATCCGGCAACATTTGTTATCGTGAGGCCCGAGTCGTCCTCAACATGAAACAATCCGTCATGTTCTGTGAAAGGTTAGAAAAAAGAAAAGGTAGAGAATACGGGATGTGAGTCATCCCGGTCACTCTCAATCCAGCGTGAACAGAATATTAGTCACAGAGTTTGGTACAAAGAGGGGAAAGAGGAGCAGCAGTGATTGGACCAGGAGCTCATTCAGGGCCTCTTCTGAAGGAAACGATGATGATGATGATGAACTCCCACACGTCACGTGGAGCACAGTCACACAAACAGCAGGAAGAAAAATAGAAATGTGTGCGAGTGACGACATGGAAGCAGCTGGAACATCAGGAACCTTTTTACACTTTTACAAACTGATTCAACTGCTTGGTTTATGCTTCTGTTTTGTTAGCAAAATATCTCCTAAGCCACCTAATAAAGTTGAATGAAACACTCAGAAAATAAAACTGGGGTCCATGTGCTCTGCAGTGATCTGAGCGTGCTTCATTTGGTTCATCAACAAACACACAACACGTTGGTGTAGAATCCAGTCTGCATACTTCAGGGTTTGAACCAGCGGCTTCAGAGCTGTGAACACAGTAAACACCGCCGGGACACGATGTTCACAGGTCTGATAAAAGGGCGATCCGTAGAACGACCAGGCACATACATGTGAAAGTTACACGCCTAATCAGCTCATCGAGACCCTCCTGTTGTCTGCAGACGGTCTGAACTGCACAGATTTATGAACACATACATGTAAGCATGAGCACACATGTGCACCAAAACTCACTTCAAAGTCTGAGAGGAGCATCCATCAAAGATGAAGAGACGTTTCTTCAAACAGCTTCAGAATCAATTAACTGGTGGTTCATAAATAAATACCTCAGAAACCACAAGAGAAGAAATCCATGACGGAGTTTGACTCCAGATTTTTATCCATGAAAACAGATCAGACATGAAACATGTCTTTATTAGATTCAGTTTCATTAAACAGTTAACAGTTGTTGACTGCAGGGATTAAAGAACTCACTACAATCAGGTGAAGTCCCCTGAATGATAACACCTTTATCAGATTAAAGAACTAGAAACCAGTTTAAATTATGACTCAGCATTCAAACAGCTAACATTTAGGTTTTAGTTAGCTTCTAGCCTGCCTGTTGCTTCTTTTAGCTTCTAGTCAGATATTGATTCTTTTAGCTTCTAGTCAGATATTGATTCTTTTAGCTTCTAGTCAGATA
>JARVJO010000155.1:19333670-19344121 GCA_031762555.1 Cynodonichthys magdalenae | reverse complement strand
CCTCTAAGACCTCCAGAACTGGTCTCATTAGTCCTCTAAGACCTCCAGAACTGGTCTCATTAGTCCTCTAAGACCTCCAGAACTGGTCTCATTAGTCCTCTAAGACCTCAGGTCCTGGATGTTCACAGCCTGTTTCTGGAGGGAAACCTGGACGTGTTGCTGCCATAAAATTCAAACATCTTTTTTCTCCTAAACCTGTAACTTTAACGGAACGTTCACTAAACTCTGTTGTAAATAAAATGTGATTATGAGATTAGAAAATCATTAAGATTTGTTTTTTTATTTTTATTTCACAAAATGTCCTTTTTTCTTTAAACTGATGTTTTATTTTATGGGAAAGTTTGAATCTTTGGAGTATTAATAAAAAAAGTTTAATTTTTGTGAAAGCCTGATCTCGTACTGTGATAATCTGCCTGTTAATCCAGATTAAAACAGAAAGCTGTCTGATGGACGTGAAGCGGTGACGACAGAGGTAGGTAGATTTCCTGCAGGTGGGATCAGCTGTAAAAATCTAAGACACCAAAGTGGACGACGAGTAGAAAATAATAGAAAAATAGATGTTTTTGTAAAATCTTCAACTGAAAATGGAAAAATAAATCCTGAGTGAAATGGAAAATGTTCTGAGGACATGTAGATCTGATCTGAGGACGATCAGAAAGTCTTTTTGAGCTAAAGCTTTTCTCTCCGTTTGTTGGGTTTTTTGTCTTTTTTTTTTTTGGTTTTCAGTTTTTGGTATTTGGAGATTTTGGTTTAGATCTTTGTGTTTCTCTTCGAGCATTTCTTTTTTTTATTTTTTAACAATCCGTTTGCCATCTCGTCAGACAAGTCTTTTCTTTGCCTCCAGTTTCAGTTCTTCCTGCCGTTATTCTTTTTTTTAGGTGCTCGTTTCCTGAAGCGTCTCAGCGACGCCTCTCCAGCTGCAGGTCATTATTTGGTTTCAGGTTTCCCTCCATCCTTCTGCGGTTCTCTCCATCCTCTCCATCCTTCGTCTCTCCTGCTTCCTCCTCGTCCGTCTGAGGGTATTTTTGGCATCAGGAGACTTCAGAGGGAGGAAGGCGGAGTCAAACGAACCACAGATCAGACAGAGAGATGGCTTTGGTTCAAAGGCGATGTTGTAGATTTGGGTTTTTAAAGCTTCCTCCTCTTCCTCCTCGTCCCGCTCTGATGGGACCCCTCGGCTGTCGGTCGGCGATCACTCGGCCATCGCCCCCCCCAGGGGCGGCGGCGAAGCTTCGCTGAAGGAACAGAAAGAGGCGGGGCTTGAACAAGGGGACGCAGACTCCTCGGGGCACGACGTCGGGCTCATGAGGTTGATGGTGCCTGTGGGCGGAGACTGACAGAAGGAGGGTCTCGGGATGCACCCGCCGCTGACCAGTCCCATGGCGGGCACGGAGGATGTCGCCGCGGAGCTGGTCACCATGGGGAGGAGGCCGGGGCGGTTCAGGAAGAGGGAGGGGCGGAGGGAGGGTGGGACGGCGGAACCGCCCAGGAACATGTGACCCTGTCCGCCCTCCAGGCTGGAGATGGGCAGCTGACCGCTGGAGGCTGCCAGCGCTGGGAGGGGGCGGAGCCAAAAAGACAAAAATGCCAGGAAGAGGAGAAGAGGCAGCAGAGGGAGAAAAAACAGGAAGTGATTATTTAAGGAAAGAATTTCAGTGAGCAGAAAATCAAACAGGAGAAACTGAGAGGAAGGACATGAGGATGATGAAAGCAGATCAAAGGATCAGTTTCAATCTAAATTTGACTAATATCAGTGACACCTGTGCTCTGTGAGGTGACAACCTGCAGCTGTCCTGATAAATACCTGTTTAAATCAGAAGCATTAACTGAACGCCGTTTCTGTTTGTCGACACCTCTCTGTACGTTTTCCTAATGAGCTCGTAGATCCCACCAGCTCAGGATTTCTGCAGGTTTTGAGACGTTTTGACTTTAACGCTGCAGAAACCCTGGTTTATTAAAGGATATCACCACTAGAGGGAGCTCTTCCTCCGTCTCAGTGACCTTTTTAAAACTCGTTCAGACGCTCCTTTCACCTCCATGTGAACACAGCAGCTCACAACTACATTACCCACAATCCTCTCATTCTAACAACCGAGGCTTCTGCATTTCTCATAAGATTTGTGATTAAACTGCTGTTAAACATGATGACATTTTTGATTTGTTTGAACTGATCCTTTGTGTTGAAGTAGGACAAATATGAAGCTTATTTGGTGAAATGGAGAGAAAAGGACGAGATGATGACAGTTAATTTTTAAAAACAAACTTTTATATAAAATTAGAGCGTCTGTGCTGTGACAGACCCCCACCACCCTGCTGGTTCCAGTCTAACAGTATTTAATCCATGACAGCTGTGTCGACTCCATCTTTTCACAGAGGAGCCTCCTCCTTCTCTCTATCAGCTGGATTTTCTGTAACGGACTGTTTCCCCTCATCAACACTCGGCCTAAAGGACGCCGGCTCTGAATGAGGCCGAACAGAGCGGCGAGAAGAGGAGAGAATCGGTGCTGCAGGCAGACGCAGCACATGAAGGAGCTTATTTGTGATGCCTAATTGATTCGACAGCAGAATCATCTCAGTCAGAAAGAGTGAAAACCAGTTATTTAGCCACCAGGTGTTGATATTGTGTCTGTTGGTCTGTTTACTGGGAGCCGACTCTTCCTCCGGAGCGTTGCCACGAGGGGCCCCTTGTCAGCCGCTGATAATAGCAGGTTATTGTAGGAGAGTGAAATTGAATCTTTCACCGTACTGAGCCATTCAAAACTTTGTGCTGAGGAGGAGGAACGAGAGCCGGGCTCGCCGGTGGCGACTGTCGGCTGAAGCTTCACGAGAAAATTCATTTTGTACAGAGTGGATGAAGGGTGAAATGGAGACGGTAGAATGAGGGAGGGGGGGTTCTGCGTGCTCGTACGATCACACTAACCTTGCATGGTAGCCAGAGGATTACTGCCAATCAGGGCCTGGTTCACCCCTGGACTCACTCCCATTATTGTGTTCCTGAAACAGGAAATCCACATAATAAACACAGTTAGGATCGCCTGAATAATCTGATTAAAGAACATTTTTAAAGCTAAAAAGTGCTTCCAGTACTTATAAGTAGGCAAACATTCTATTTGTTGTATGACTTGTGGTATTTAAAGACAAAAATCAAAAGCATTTTGTCGTTTGTGCAGCTGTTCTCTTTAACATACAACATGCTAAAAACATGATTTTAAAGATCAATACGTTTCTGAAAGCTGAATGAAACGATGTTCTGTTAGAAACAGAGGAGGAGGTGAAAGCCGCTCACCCGGTGTTGAGCGTCCCGAGGCTGGAAGGAGCCGGGCTGGCTGTGCTCTGAGGAGGAGGAGGAGTCGCTGCAGAAGAAGACATGGCAGCAGAGCTGACTGGAGTCATGGGGCAGGAAGCTGAAGGTGATGAACCGGCACCTGAGAGGAGAAGGAGTAAGATGTTGGGTGACGGCGTTGTTACAAACACTTCTTTAATCGGCCCCTCGCCTCAGACCGGAGAGGGTCCGAGGCAGAAGCTGAGCCTCGATAAATTTCCAGCTGTCAGGCCGTTTGTCGTGTGTGAGACGTTTGGGACGGTTCGAGTCCATAAATCAGCAGGACGAGTCGTGACTCGTGGAGGCAGCTGAGCCTCCGTGTCAACAAAATATCACTTTCTCTCTCACAGAAATCCTTTCTAAAAAGACGGTTCTTCAGCGTTTCATCAAATCAGCAGAAGAGTTTCATCTGTGAGCGACCTGCGGGTTCAGAACAACATCTCAGGTAATTACAGCTCACCTGTTGTGCTGAGACTGGTGGTGACCTGGGACAGACCCTGACTCGATATCTGCAGGCAGAGAAACCAGAACATCCAAACGGTTGTCAAGTAAATACCAGCTCAGGTGAGGGAATCAAACGAGCGGTCTGGGCGGGGCGGTACCATGTGGGGGCTGTAGCAGTGGGCTTTGTGCGTGACGACAGGTGAAGTCTGGCTGGGCAGGGGGGGGGTGCTGCTGCTGGACGGGTTGATGCGTTTCTCCTTCTGCCGCCGGTTGCAGAACCAAACCCGGATCACCTCCTTCTCCATGTTCAGCTGCTCCGCCATCAGGAGGATCTCCTCCGACGTGGGCTTCTGGTTCTGAGAAGAAAAAAACAGAATATTCTGCTGATTTTCTCACTGATACATTAAACACATCGTTTCCTTTAAACCCTAAAAAAAATAAATCTGTGAGCTTAAACTGAGCCCGTCTCCTACCGAGCAGAAGTTGCGCTCCAGAGCCACGCGCACGTTCGTCTCGATGCTCGTGCGCTTCTTTCTGCGTCGGCCGGGAAGACCCTCGATGCCCAGCAGGGGGGAGGAGAGGGAGGAGGGGCTGGGCAGCATGCTGTCCACCGCCATCGTTTCTGCAGGAGACAACAGAAACAAAGTGAAGCTAAAGATGCTAACTGGCATTAACCTGCAACAAATCAAAGCAGCAAAAAGAAGTCCTACATGTGTAAAATATGAGCTGTTGGCTGGTTGGTTAATAAGTTAGTTAGTTAGTTAGTTAGTTAGTTAGTTAGTTAGTTAGTTAGTTAGTTAGTTAGTTAGTTAGTTAGTTAGTTAGTGGACTCCGGTCGTCTGTCTCACCTGCGTCGCTCAGCCACTTCTCCAGCAGTGGTTTCAGTTTGCACATGTTCTTAAAGCTCAGGTTGAGCGCCTCGAAGCGGGAGATGGTGGTCTGGCTGAAGTCGTTGCCGTACAGCTTTCCCATGGCCACGCCCACATCCCCCTGATGGAGACACAACCAGTGGGTGAGCTCGCACTTACACATGCAAACCGCCACAATCCGCCTCATCAAGACTTTTTTTTACCTGGGTGAATCCCAGCTTTATGCGTCGCTGTTTGAAGGTTCGGGCAAACTGCTCCAGCTCCTCCAGGTCGCTGGGCTCTTCGGTCATGTGGGCGCCCTGAGCACCCGGGGTCAGGCCGGAGGTTAACGAGGACGCCATGGCACTGCCGGACGCGGAGGTGGAGCCGACGGACGTTACGACGCCGCTGCTGCTTCCGCTGGCAGCTGCGGGAACTCCGCCCCCGCTGCTTCCAGCATCGCTGCTCTTCTCCCTCTGGAACAGCAGGAAACGACACAACGTGGGTCAATAACCAAGTTTTACCTTCGTCATGTGACGCATGAGGAGCTTATTTAGCTTTGAGCAGCAGGAGGAGAGAAAATTCTGTTTATCAGATTTTAAAGACCCCATGAGTTAAAATAACACAACATTATGCATGACATGCTGATAAATGATGGATTTTAAAAGCCCACGAGTTATGTTTAACTTCATTTCATTTAAACAAATTCATACAAAATACATCCATTATACTGAAACCATTGTTCATCTAATCAAATCTTACAAACTTACATCAGTTAAAATTATTTTTTATCTTGCTTTGAGACTGATACACTAAACAAGAGCAGAATGTGTTTGATTAATAATAATAATAATAATAATAATAATAATAATAATAATAATAATAATAATAATAATTCTTATTTCAAGAAGTCTTCCAAAGTTGAACTGTTTTGCTGAACTGGCAGATTATTTCACTTAATTTAAAATAGGATTAGAAAACCCTACATGAACCGAGGAGTTGAATCTCCTGATGAACACAGGAACAGCCTAAATGTAAATAATTTTCCTCCAGCTGACAGAGCGCTGTCGAGAATAAGAACCTGTGCTTGGAGGCCCATGCGAGGCGGGGAGGTGAGGAGTCCTGCACTTTGCTGAGGTAGCTGGATCAGATTTGCTGTCGAGAGCAAACCTGGAAATTAAAAAAAGGTTTAATTATCAAACAAAGAGATAACGTAAAGAAGAGATGGCTTCAGGTTTCCTCACCCTGCTGGGGCTGCTGCGCCTGTGCGGGCTGAGACAGGAGGAACTGGGCCGGGGACTGGAGGGGATGACCCGGCATCAGAACCAGCTGCTGGAGCTGCAGCAGCTGCTGGATGTCCTGCAACACAGACAGCTTTCAGCCAGGAGGTCAGCGGGGAACTCACCTGAAGAGGGGGCGGAGCTGTGTGTACCTGCGCCGT
Organism: Cynodonichthys magdalenae; assembly: GCA_031762555.1. Classification (NCBI taxonomy): domain Eukaryota; kingdom Metazoa; phylum Chordata; class Actinopteri; order Cyprinodontiformes; family Rivulidae; genus Cynodonichthys; species Cynodonichthys magdalenae. The sequence continues at coordinate 19,338,066 of JARVJO010000155.1, read as the reverse complement.
GAGCTGGATGGGCTGAGACAGGGCCAGCTGTGGGGGCGGGGCTTGGTGGACGGGCTGCTCCTGTTTGTTTGGCTGCTGTTGGGGCTGTGATTGGTTCTGTTGTTGTTGTTGTTGGTTAGCTTGCTGCTGTGCAGCTGCATGGGCGGCGTGTGCGGCGTGGGCGGCGTTCGACTGCTGGACGGCCGCCGCCAGCAGCTGAGCCTGAGCCTGTTGGAGGAGCAGCTGCTGCTGGGCTGGGAGGAGCGCGGCGAGCTGGGAGGAGGAGGCGGAGTCACTTCAGTTAAAGAACATTTCATTTATTTTTATTTCAACACGAGCTGCTCGGGTTTTATTTTCTGTTTCTCACCCCGGCCAGCTGACTTCCTGCGAGCATCAGCTGAGTGTGATGATGATGCTGCTGCTGCTGCTGCTGCTGCTGCTGCTGGGAGGGAGGAGGTGCAGGAGGAGCAGGAGGAGCAGTGCCGTGTGTGATCTCTAAACTCTCCTCACCTTTTCCCTGATAGAAAAAAACAAACAGGAAGTGCAAATGTGAAGCTTTTTTTACAAAAACTCTATCATTTAGAGAAATCAGAAACACAGGTGAGAAGAGAACTAATTTTTAATTTCCTGTCGTTTTTTTTTCTTGACCTCTGACCCCTGAGGTATTTATCTGCTGACATGTCATTTCCTGTCCATCATGGCGGCATGGCGTTCTCCATGTCTGTCACTTCAGGTCCTTTCCTCACATTTTCTGTCTGAACTTTTACTCCTAACGCTTTTAAAGTGAAGAATTTAAGTTTTTAGCATTAATTAAAACAATGACGACGTTCATCCAGGTCTCTTTTTGAAGATTTTTGATTTTAAATGAAATAAAGAGCTGAAACTCACTTTGCTGCCAGCCGCTGAGGGAGACAGGCTGAAGCTTTTTATCATCTGGACCTGCAGGAAGCCAACATTAACATGAGTGTTTCCTGATCACATCACTTTATTTAAAGGTCAACACAGTAATTAAAACAGTTTTTATAGCTAAAAACACAAGAATGTTAATATTTCACCACCCTCTAATATTCACAGCTGTATATGATGTTTGTAGAAATAATTTAACTATTATTATAGTTACTCTCCAGCGGTTATAGATTCATTTATTACCAAAAGATGAAAACCAACCTGATCATCTGGGCTGTTTCTTTCAGAGTCTGAAAAACAAAAAGACATAAAAACAGTTTGTTTCACTGCGTTCACTAATCACATTAGTAATTATGAGGAACAAAGTTTAATGATAGAATTTTTCTTTTCTGATTCTTTGGCATTTAAATTTGTGAGAATAAAATCCTTTAACTTGCTTTACAACTGTCGGGTTTTCAATATTGCACAAACAATAAAACACATTTTATCATCATGTATTGTTTTATCCTGCCTTTGTTGTCAAAAGAGCTTTTATCTTAATGAGAAATAAAATAAAAACATTTATGTTGTGAAGTATTTACTGGAGAATAAATTATTCATTTATGAGAATGAAAAAGTAAAATGAATAAACCGGACAGCGTGTCATACCTGAACTGTCCCCTGGATATTCAGCTCCAGGTGTTTCCTCCCCTGAAGCTTTGGACATTCTGATATCTGCAAGAAAAACAGAAAAACTAAATGTCAAACAGGAAGAAAATTATCTGAAATTAAAATCAAAATATCTGAAACTGAACTGAAAGCTTAAGAAACAACATGAAGACATAAAGTTGCTCTTCTTTTTATTTCTTTACTTCGTTTTTTTCTCTATTAGTGAAATAAATCATCCTAAGCAGGGATTTTTGCTCTAAAATGAAATTTAAAATAAATTCCGGTGGGTTTAATGAGTTGCAGTTACACGATGGAACCAGATGGTGGCAGCACTTTGTCAGGAGTGAGGTTGGGTTTCAGCAGCTGCACATTTCAGGATCTGATAATAATTGTTATTATTTAAAAGTAAATTTAAAAAATGCAGAGAAGGTGATAATCATCAGATAATAAAACAGTGATTTTTAAAACTAAAACAAAAATTACAATCTCAAACCTCAGACTAAGCAGGAATTATTATAATTAATATATTTGGAAAATCATAAAGCAAAACATAAATTATCAAATAAAATTTTACTAGCATGTAGATAAAAAAATTCACAATTAAAAAGTGTCAGAATGATTGAGCTTTAAAAAAAACTAAAAGGTTCAGAGAAAAAACATTTGTCATTTTTTAAAAATCAGGTCAAACTTGTTAAAATTTAAACTAACAGATTCTAATAAATTAATGATCAAATTTATAAAAAATATTAAAGGTTTTCATCTGTAAAGGTTTGAGATTTTCAAAATTTACATTTAAATATAAAAAAAAGAAACATTAATAAAGAAGCATTTTCTCTGAAAAAGAACTGAATACTGAGTGTGGCAGCTAAACTGAAGCTAAAAGCTAAAACTAGCTAAAACATCATTATAAGCCAGATTGACCAAACCTGTAACAAAAAGCTAAACCTAGCTAAACCATAGCTGAAGGCTAAACCTAGCAAAACCTTAAAAAAACCCTCAAATAACCAAAACTGTTACTGAAAGCTAAAATGATCTAAACTGTTGATAACCGCTAAACTTGGCAAAACTAGAGCTGAAAGCTACATTTATTAAAACCATAGCTAAAAGCTAAACCATGGATGAATGCTAAATTAATCAAAACGAGAATAAAAGCTTAACTTGGTAAAACCATAGCTGAAAGCTAAAAGGAGCAGAGCTGCAACCAATAATTAAACCACAGCTGAGAGCTAAACCATGGCTAAAAGCTAAACTCAATGTAGCAGGACCATTATGAAAAGCTAAAATTAGGAAGGTAGTAGCTACAAGGACAAGAAGATATTTGCATAAGCAGGTTTTTAGGAAATGTTTTTGATTAGAGGAGATCTGAATGTGTTTGTATAAGAAAAATGTTTTAAATAAAGTTCATTCAAGACGTGACAAAGTTCCAAATAAAACACTCAGAGCGTCTTTCTCTCTGCACAGAAAGAAAATATTAAAACAGATTCATCTTCCTCTTTATCTTTTTTCTGCTGCATCTGATCACGTTGTGTTTTAACCCCCCAGATGTCCCCTGATGTCCCCTGATGTCCCCTGATGTCCCCACGCTCCAGCTCTGAGACCAGGTTTCTTTCTGAAGACAAACTTTATTTTTAGAAACTGATGTGTTTCAGGGGAAACTCTAGAACTCTGTCAGGAGCGATGATGTAACCGTCAGGGTCGCTGTCAGCGAATTAGAAAAGGCAGGAGGGGAGGGGGGACAGAATGGCTGGAGGGGGTCCTAAACTCAACCCCCTCCCCCTTTAACCCCCTCTCCTCGTCGCCCACCCACCCCGCCTCGGTCACGCCTGTCAGGGGCCGGTGACAGACGGCGCGTGGGTTTCTGTGTGTGTTGAGTGGGGTGGGGGTGTGTGGGGGGGTTGTTGGAGCTGTTTGGCGTGTGGAGGTCAAAGGTCAGGCACATGGTCTCAGCCACCTCACGCTTTGCACACACAAGCTGCCACCTGCCCCCCCCCCCCAGCAGCCTGCACTAACAGAGCCAAACATAAAACCACTGCAGAAAAAATGACTTATTTATTTTATTTTCTGCTGATGAAACAAACTCTTCTAGAACTTCCTGTTTGACAAGAAAATAATTTGAATATTTTCTAACAAAAAGTCCAGAAACATGCCTGAATTTATTGTGAATTTAAATCTTTTTATTTTAAAAACTGAACTTCAGCGTAAAAACATTTACTTACCATTTAACTAATTTAAATAACATTTGAAGGACTTTTAAAAACTAAATTTAAATTTTATGAACAGAATAAAATATATACTGGTTGATTTTTATCTGAGTAAACAGAAGTGAAATAAAAATATTTAAATAATTAAATAAATGTTCAGTGTTTTATGTTACACTGACACAAAAACAAATTTAAATTTATTTCGTTTTGATTAATGTGTCATAATAAAGTTTTACCAACATGTTGGAGCTGTTTTTTTAAAAATCTGACAGTAATTTGACTCTTTCTTGTGTTTCTGGATCATTTAAAGCTCTTTTAAATCCTTTCTGTCTCACTGCTGATTTTCTATATATTCTTTGTCTTTCTGAAACCCGTCTACCTGCTTTCATCTGCCCGTCTGTCTTTCTCAAACGTGTCTCTCTGCGCTCTGCGAATAAGTGTTTCTACCGGTCCTCTGTCTGTCTTCCACCTGTCTCTCTGCTCTTCTTCCACTTGTCTCTCTGCTCTTCTTCCACCTGTCCTTCTGCTCTTCTTCCACCTGTCCCTCTGCTCTTCTTCCACCTGTCTCTCTGCTCTTCTTCCACCTGTCCCTCTGCTCTTCTTCCACCTGTCTCTCTGCTCTTCTTCCACTTGTCTCTCTGCTCTTCTTCCACCTGTCTCTC
>JARVJO010000155.1:19317099-19333570 GCA_031762555.1 Cynodonichthys magdalenae | reverse complement strand
TCTTCCACCTGTCTCTCTGCTCTTCTTCCACTTGTCTCTCTGCTCTTCTTCCACCTGTCTCTCTGCTCTTCTTCCACTTGTCTCTCTGCTCTTCTTCCACTTGTCTCTCTGCTCTTCTTCCACCTGTCCCTCTGCTCTTCTTCCACCTGTCCCTCTGCTCTTCTTCCACCTGTCTCTCTGCTCTTCTTCCACTTGTCCCTCTGCTCTTCTTCCACCTGTCTCTCTGCTCTTCTTCCACTTGTCTCTCTGCTCTTCTTCCACCTGTCTCTCTGCTCTTCTTCCACCTGTCTCTCTGCTCTTCTTCCACCTGTCTCTCTGTTGTTCCCGTCTCCCAGCCGTCTCAGGATGCTGCTCCTTTGACAGATTAGCTGTGGTTTTGCCTTCGGGCCTCGGTGTAGAAGGAAAACCAGATTATTTGCGCCTCAGAAACATATTTGTGTCATTCCCTCCTCCTCCCTCTCATCGTTTTCTGCCTGATCTCTCCATCCCGTCTCCCTCTCCTCCAGCGGTGGTCAGCTGCGGCGGTCAGAGCACGGCTGGACTGCGCTCTCTGCTAACACAGGACACACAGACCCGTTGCCTGGCAACAGCAATGAAAGACCGGTGTGTGTGTGTGTGTGTGTGTGTGTGTGTGTGTGTGTGTGAGCACAGGTGTGTGCGCTGCCTCTGCTTCATGTTCTGTGTGCACCTGTGAGAGCGTTAACTTAATCATTAAGAATAAACATTTCTCCGGCTGGGGCCGAGGCGTGGACGTGGGCCAAACGAACTCCTGAACGTCTGCAGCTCTCACCTGGACCGGGTCGAGTCCTTTACAGGTGACACAAAACCTGGGACTCGTTTTAAAAGACCTCGCAGCTGCTGGAGCTCAAATCAGATCTGAGCTTACAGTTTTATTCCTCTTCTTAAAAATATTCAGAATCCAGAAAAAATAAAAAATAAAAGACGACGCCCCCTCAGGTTCTGAAAGACAACTGAGGAGGTTTTTTTATGCATAAGTATCGACTCCCCACCTCCTCAGTTTGCATCTTTACCTGTGAACAGAAGGAGCCAGTAAATGAGTAACGCTCAGGTGATGCTTGCTTTGTGGAGGAGTTTCTTTGAGTTTATGCACAAGTGGAAAAAAGGTGCGTGATGTTCTGTGTGTGTGCGTGTGTGCGAGCGTGCACGTGAACCGGGGCGAGCGCTTTCCGAATGTGTCTCTGGAGTGTTTATTATATCCGATACAGTACCTCTTTCTCGCACCACATATTTCTGTGCCGATCGATTCCTCTGACTCCCGACAAGACAATAATCGCACCTCCCTCCCTCTCCCCTTTTCCTCACCATTATTACTGCCCTCCCCGAGGAGCGCCAGGCGGGGACGGAGGGATGGAAACACAGAAATAAAGGTATAGGAAATGACCACTGTTGTGTTAGTTCCTCTCCCAGAATCTCTGCGTTGTGGGTGTGAGGATGGAGGCAGGGAATCAGGTGTGGGGGGGAGCGATGAGGAAAACAAGCTGTAAAGTTTGGAGGATAATGGCGACAAAAGAGACGATTTCAGAAAGAGCGAAAACGTCAGGAGTCTAAAAAAAGGAGGGAAAATGGCAGCGAGGGTGATGGGACGATCAGGGAGACGCGTGAGGAGAGAGTGGATCAAAAATAACAGTAAATAGACACAAAATAAAAAAAATAGTGAAGATGCCTGAAGGTAGAAAAAATAATGAGGCCTGCCAAAACAAAACAAAAAAACAAAAGTGTGGACAGAAAAAATAAGCAACAAATAAAAATACTTGAGAATCACAGAAAAAGGAAAGCAGAGAAGAAAGTGAGGACAGGAGAGCAGCAGCGTGACGGAGTGTCCTCACAGGAAATGGCGGGACGGAGACGACGGTGACAATCGGACTAACAAAGACACACGGCCTCGCCTTGATGGTGTGCGTGTGAGTGATTGGACGAGGTCGGGGGGGGGGAGCAACAGAGTAAAGGACAAAACGAAGAGACGGGCTGGACGGAGAGAAAAGGCCTCGATGACCTGAGAGGTTTGTGTGTCCGGGGCGACCTTTGAGAAAAATCAGACTCTCGGGTTCGTCCATGTTGTCTCGTCCACCTGCAGCTCCACATTTATCATATTTACATTTTAATCTGGACTTTTTCCTGTCAGAGAAACAAAAATCACGTTGAGCTAACAGAGCCTTCGCTGCTCGGCCTGTCGTCCTCTCCTCGGCTGGGTTTACAGGTTTATCGATTCAACCCGACTCAAATTGGCTCCCAATTAAACAGAGCACTTATTTGACCTCTCCCCCCCCCCCAAACCCAGCTTCTTTCCATCGACACATCCATCTCCAGCTCAGAGTAATACCTCCACCCCCCTCCCTCCTCTCATCTGTGGCTATCACCCCGTCCCCAGCACCTACGCACCCCCTCCCCCCACCTATTTAAAGCCCTCTCTTTCATCATTCAGTGGTTGCTCTGGCTGTCCTTTTCCCCAGATGTGATCTTTGCTCTGTTTCTCTCAGTCAATCCATCAATCTCTGCCTTAAATAACAACAATGAATTATTAAAGGTATTTATTCAAACGGCATTAATTATAAAATACTCGTCGGTTGAACGGGATGGGGGGGCGAGGAGGAGACGGGGAGTTTGGAGGTGAAGGGTGAGGTGGTTTGTGGTTGAAAATTGGGGAGAAAAGAGGAAAAAGAGGAAGAAGAAGAAGAAGAAGAGGGGAGGTGAAAAAAGGGGGTTAGGAAATTGGTGTGGCTAGCGGAACAGCTCCCCCTCCCTCCCCCACTCCTCCCTCCCTCCCCCACTCTGCTTTGTATTCTGTGGAGATGACAGGGGGAAAGCTTTATTGCTCTGAGTTTGTATCGATCGGGGCCCCACAGAGGGGGGAGCCAGACCCGTGCGTGCTGGAGGCCCTTTCCAAAAGGCCGCCGATTGCTGCCTGCAGCCCCCACCCTCCGCCCCCTCCCTTTTTTTTCCTTTAAAAATTGCTGCCTCCTTTTTTTTCCTGGTTTTGGAGAGGTCAGGACACAAAGAGTGGTGGCTTTTATTCATCTGGAAACCTCAGAGCAGACGAGTGAACGAAAACATGATCTCACTCAAATCTGAAACACTGTCAGAAATTCAGCTCCTGAGCCTCATCAGTCAGAGGAGCGCCCGCTCTGCCCGCAGTCCGCTGAGCATCGCCCGTTCTGCCCGCTCTGCCCGCTCTGCCCGGCTACACGGTCTGCAGTCCGGACCCCGAGCCGCATCAGGAGCCTCTAATCTAGAAGCGTGACGGGGATCAGGACGCTCGGGGCAGACTCCAAATTTAAGGATGAGACGGGGATGCAGGTTCTGAAATCACTCCCGAGGGTGAAGGGATGGAACGGAGGATGTTGCGGGGGGGGGGGGGGGGATGATTTGCCCCCCTGTGCCCCCTTACTGTGATCCAAACTTTGCAGCATTTCTTGGGGCAGAAGGTTACGGAAAAGAAAAGTCTAAACACACAACTGCAAAATTTAGTTTGATATTTTTCCTCTCTGCGGGGGGCGACGCAGCCAGAGGACTCACAGCAAACATTTGGACTCGAACCTGCAACCTCAGGACGACGAAACCACAGTACCAAATTAGAATAGATCAGATTAGAATAAAACTTTATTTTCTCTGTCTCCCCCAACATGTAATATACTAAAATATACAGAATATATCAAACAACCTATAAAAGTTCATAAAAACACATTTATGTAAAAAATTCTAAACTATCATTAGATGACTCCACAGAGTTATTTATAAAAAGAAAAGACTAAACAACATTTACAGACAGACAAACAGAGGTATTATATTAAAACAGTTCTGTTGGTTTGGAAGTGAGAAAAAGAAAAACATGAGAAGATTTATTTATTTTAAGTGTGTTTTTTAAGTTTGGCAACAATGTGAAGCATTTGGTTCAAAACTGCATGAATTATTTTACCTGTATGAGAACAAAATATTTAGTTATGTCAACAATTATTCAGTTTTTACACACTTAAAACACAGAAACTCTGTTACTTTATCATTTTATAAGAAGACTACATTTAAATTATTTTATTTTATGTAATGTCCTTAATAGAAAACTTGTTTGAACTTGTAAAATACTAATTTCTTTATTTTTGTTTATGGTGATTTATTTCCAGGTTCTGAAGTGAGAAAGATGGATCTGAAAGGTTAAAAGAAGCAAACATGAGAGCAGATTATTTCAGGTGAACCAGGCGTGTTAATGAACGAAAAACAAACTGGGGGGGGGGGGCTTGGCCACCACCTTCCACTGAAGCTCCATGTTGTTGACGAGGGCTGAACGAATCATGGTGCCAGCCGTGGAGAAAGACAGACGGATGGATGAACGGATGGACGGATGGATGAACGGATGGACGAACCGACGCTCAAGGCCACTATATTCTGACCCCCCCCCCCCTCCTTGGACTCTGTCGCTCCAGAGTGGCTGTTATCTCTCTATTTTTACACTCCTTCCATCAACAGACCGCCCCAGACCCACTTATGTTCACTCACCAAATGACACACACACACACACACACACACACAATTACAGACGTAGACAATGAGCGGCGTGCTTCGGAGCCACCGTGAGTCATAAAGCGAGCGGCGTGCTGTTATGAGTTTGGACGTGCACTCTGTAACCTTTTACAGACGCGGCTCTGCTGTTTGACCAGACGTTTGATCAGCACAGATTCTTCCTCCACATTAACGCAGCTTTAGAAAGGTTTCTCTCAAAATACCAGCGTTTTTTTCTGTTTTTCAGGACATTTTATTACATTTGACTCGACTGAATCCTTTGGAAAACAAGAAAACAAACAGATAAAAGCTTTTGGTGCATCAAGGTTGCTTCATTCAGGTGATTTTTGAATAAAAGTATTTTCCTTTTTCCCTCCTCAGAACTGTTTTATTGCTTTAGAACAAAAACATTTTTTCATGTAAAAGTTAATAACTGTAAATCAGAACAGTGTGAAGGGGGGCTGTTTGGATTCTTTAAAGCTTCTGCGACAAACAGAAAGAATAATAATAATAATAATAATGACACGAGTGAGGAACCTGCACACACACACCAACACAATTACAGGCGTCCAGGGCAGAGATAATTATAACAACACAGAGAAAATAGGTGTGTGTCCGTGTCATTGTATGGATCAGATCCACAGGGGGTCCACTATACAATAACGACCAATTTAATGGAAAAAGTCTCTGTTTTTGTGTGTGTTCAGACTGGAGAACACAACGGGGACGCCAGCGTGACGCCATTAGACTTTTCACAGCAATAACACACCCAACACAATATATGTCTTATCATTTGCACTATAATCAGCTGTGTGTGTGTGTGTGTGTGTGTGAGCTGCAGATGAAAGCTGGCGTTCACACGTGCACACGCAGCCCCGGCTGACTGACCCACCACCATTTCACACCACTGACCAGTACAAATTGGATGTGGGTCGGGTCTCTCTGCAGACAGACACACGACTCGTAAACACAAACACGAGCCGAGCCGAGCGGCTCAAAATGGCCGAAAGGCGGCGAGCGGAGTCGGGGTCGGGCCTGTGGCGTGGCGTTACAGAGGAGGGGAGGGGAGATAAGGAGCATGAGGCCTCTTCTTCTTCTTCTTTTCATTTTGAATCACAACTCTACTAACGACTTAGAAAGTCTGACGATTCTGTCTTTAGATAAAACCTGAAAAAATTAGGATTATAGAAACAAAATTTCAGCTCTCAGACATTTTATTTTGAAACTGAAAGGTGGAATTTAAAAGCTGCAGAACTTAAACTGAACTCAGCCTAAAATTATGTTAAATTTGAATTAAAGCTGTTATTTTCTAATAAAGACTGGTTCTAGTTATGAATATCTAGCTTCACTTCTTCTTTTGGTAAATTACTAAAGTTTATTTACTTTATCTTCTTACAGCATTAGAGACAGGAAGTGATTTAAATATTCAAAGTGGGAAGCATCAACACAACCTTCCAGGTAGAGACACCAAGTTGTTTCTGTATTATTTGACACACCTTTAAAAAAAAACTCAAAGTGTTCAGCGTCAGTTTCTGGCATTGTATTTTATTTTGAAAGGGTTGTAAAGTGGAAACTACGATCCTGGGTGAGCTCATCCATCCATAAAAACTCATATTTAAAACTAAAATATAGTTAAAGAACAGAGATTTCTCTGCTTTTAAAGAATTTGTTGTAGCTGAAACTTTGTGACAACAAATCACTGAAAAATCTAATCTTTTCCAACATTTGCTAAGAATAATTATCCTTATCTGTTTGATCCAAACTGTGGCTGAAATTAAACAGACAGAATTAACTTAAAATTGCCTCAAACTGGACTGAACTTATGTTTTAAAAGTCTGAATTTATTAGCACGAGTACACTTAGATAGTTACACATGAATGTGCTCATTTTAATGCTTTAAAACATCAAATGTTACGTCTTATATGACTTATTTCCCTCTTTGCTTGTTTCCATGAGTCCCAGCTTTATGATTTTTTAGTTTAATATAATATTTTGAGGCTTAAATCAGCAGTTTTGCCTTTTTCAGCCTTGTTGTTTTTAATCATATTGTAAAACTTTGTGAACTTTTTGCTAATAAACCCATTTGATTGTGTTTTCTCTGCAGCAGCAGCAACACTAACCTCTGCTTCCATTGTCCCCCCCTGAACGGTCCCCCCCGAGCTTCATATGGACCTCAGTAATTACAGCGTGGCCTTGCAGTGCCACCCCTGCAGAGTGTAATTGTGTGGATTCCTGTGTGCACGCTGCGTTCGCCTCAGATGTTCGCCTTTATGTGCAGGTCTGGTGTACAAACGTCCGCAGAGAGGTGAATAACGAGGAAAAAACTCATTCATGTGTTTTTGTCCGACATTCATTTATTCGGACATGAAAATGTCTGTTTTTGGAAAGTTTCCTGACATTTTGTTCAGATGTACGGCAGAAGAAATTAAAATTTATCCCTGACTGATGAGAGTAACTTTAATTTAAATACGTCGGTACAAATAAAGGCCAAAAATAATCATTTCCTTTAAACGAAAACTTTCGATGTTATTAAAAAAAAAAAAAATCTAGCTCAGGGGTTTTGAAAAAAATCGTTTAAAAAAGCATTTAGATTGAAACAAAGTTGTTATATTATAAAAATGAATCCATTTTAATAAAAGGTTAAAGTGTTTTTATTTAAACGTCCTTGAGTTAATGTTTCTATAATGTTGAGTAAAACTGTCCTTGGTTTTTATTTATAAGAAAAGGTATAAATGTGATCTAATGTATTCAGAGTCCTGTTGAATAGAGCTTTCTGTGCTCAAATAAAACTAAACACTTTAACCACAATTCTCTTAAATCAGTTAAAATGGACATAAACACAAAAAAACTACTCAACTGAGTGCACTTTTTTTCTTTTTTTGGTATAAATGATTAAACTTGTTTTAGTTTTATTGATAAAACATCAGGCTGTAAACCCAACAGCTGCTCTAGTGTCAATATTCTGAATTAAAAGTAAGAAAGCAGATTTATATATTTATTTACCTTCATTAACAAACATATTTAGCGTTACACAGAGACATTGATGTAGCTGTGGATAAATGTGGGTTTGGATCCTCTAAATGTACAGATCTGTGTAACGTTGTGAGATTGTAAACACAAGCATGTGGCCCGCAGTGTTTACGGTTGTTGACAGGGCCACGCTGGGTGATGTCTCACGGTAATCAATGAACAAGGGAACGAGAGGAGGGGGGGATAAAAATCGGTAAGGAAAGCAGGTTATCTCCCGTCATTAACGGGGGGAGGGGGGAGGGGGATTCCCACGTGTGTGTGTGTGTGGGGGGAGACCTGGATTCATTGAGAAAAAACACAGCGTGTTTGGCATGAAGAGAAAGCAGACAATTATCTATATTGATTAAAGCCAGCCAGCCAGCACGGAGAAGACAGAAAACTATGGCTGGATCAATAGCTGGGGAGGAGGAGAGGGGGGATGTAGGGCAGAGGAAGGAGGGATCGCACAGAACAGGGTGAAGGTTTCAGACGGGACAGATGAGAGTTGAGTGAGTTCTGATCTAACGAGCCGTTAAAGGGTTAATGAAAGCTTGATGATGTGATCAATAACAGCTAAAGTTGATCAGATTTAAGCCTCTAGATGTTTTATCACTCTCTTGATGAACTCATGTTTCCAAACATAAAGTTCTTTGATCGGATTGAAATGTATCCAGATTAAATCACAGAAGAAGAAGCTCTACTTCCTTGATGAACCTGCGTCTGGTTTTAATAACGACCTGATCGAGCTCCAGGTGAAGCGACGTTTCTTTATTTTTTGCAATACTTGAAAGATTTTTAAGTTTACAGAACATTAACAAAACAGGAGCAACACATCAGTTTCCCTTCCCAACCCATCACGAATAAAACATAAAAAAAGGTGAATGAGCAGTTTGACTGGATGAGAGCGATGAGTTCTGCTGCCCCTCCCTCCACACGAGTCCAGAAACCAGAGGAGAGTCAGAAGTCATGAGCAGTCAGGTCACTTTACTACAACCAGAATAAAACCATCAGATTAAGTGTTTACATGCACACCGTTCAGATTATCAATCAGCATAAACCCCGCCCCCTCTTATCTGGATTACAAACTATTCAGATTATCAATCAGCATAAACCCCGCCCCCTCTGGAGCCGAGTCAGATCAGATCAGATCTGTTTTCATGACGTGTTTTTATTCCTTACATCCATGTAAACAATGTTACTGTTTCCCAACAAGGCATAGTTTAACATAAACCATCTGTAATTACATTCTAGATGAATAAAAATGAGTATATTATAAATAATATAATATTTAATAATAATAAAACATTCATAATATAAAAGATCTTCTTATTCTGCTTAGTCAGAGGAACTATTCAAGATTTCTTCAACTACATTTCGACAGATCAAAATATCTTGAATGTAACTATGACGAGTCAAAATTACATTTTTTATATCTAAATTAAGAAATTATTGTGCGTAAGCCCCCCCCCCCCCCCTGCTGCCACTGAGCTGTCCAGAAAGTTGCCTGCAGAATTTTGCATGACTGCAATGACAAACAATCAATTATCTGTTCCTTAATTCATTGAGCTGCAGCTGAAAATGGAGTTAAAAACACCAGAACTTGATTTGGACGGAGCCGACGCTGCAGAACACTGAACAGAGAACGAAGGTAAAACTTAGAAACTTTCCAATTTGCTGCACAAATCTGTGACGTTGAGACTGTCAGAACAATTAAAGATGTCTTAAATAGTAAAAACAGTCTAGATGAAAAAATTAATTTGGAAATATCTTAAAAGTAATTCTAGCTAGTATTTTAGTTCTTGATACCTCCAAGTTAGTTTTACTGAGTCATTATTTGCTTTCAAGATATCTGCAATTTAATTTGCACTAGTTAATATTTAAAATACATTTATAAAATATCTTAAATATTTATGTATTTGCAGATATTTTTAATTAAATTATAGTGAAAGCAATTAAGATGTCTAGAACTGTATTTTTAATGAGTCAAAATTAGGATTTCAGAGGCTTCAAACAACTTAATGCTAAATCTGACATAATTAGAGATATCTAACTAATATGTTCAGTCAAACTAATTACAGATATCTGGAATGTACGAGTTGTGAAGCAGATTTTATGCTAAAATGGTCTGCCATATCGGTTTGGTGAGAATAGTGACAGCGACGGTTACCATGGAAACATGGCTCCTGGTTCAGGACTAACTCAATTATAAGATTAACTTTTTAGGTCCACAATTAAAGGAAAGTGTTCAAGTATTAGATTTGATGTATCAGAGTATATTTAGTTTTCTCAATCTTCACCTTATCTTTATTTCATTTTTGATATCCAGGATCAAATAAACCAGTTTTTTCTTCCTCTCTTTTGAAAACGCTTGAACCAATTTTCCCCCAACCGTTTCAGCACACCTTTAACTTTCCTCCAGAATCCCTCAGCTATGACTCTCCTCTCTCCTCAGTCTTGTCTCTCATGGTTCTCTCTCCATCTTCCCACTTCTTCCTCCATTTTTCTCAGCCTCCACAGGGTCAGTTTGATGGTCACAAAGGTGCTGTAGTGAGCAGTATGGAGGATTGTAGGTCTGGGGCAAAATGGCCCCTAAATGGCTCTCAAACTCACACTGGCTTTATTGATGCTCTGGCCTGACGCCAGCTCGCCACAGTGCTGCGTGTGTGTGTGTGTGTGTGTGTGTGTGTGTCGGAGAGAGAGTGGCACTGATTGCTATGTTGATGAAACAGAATAGTCCCACACCTCTCTGAAAGCTTCTCAGACACTAAAGACAGACGAGACGAGGACGGGAGGAAAACAACTGACTCTTCATGCATCGAGCCCACTGTTTACAAAAAGATATTCAAAAAATAAAATAAAAACAGAGAAGCTTCTAAAAGTAAAAGTTTGCACTTTTAAATTCGAGTTTTTTGGCTCCACTGATGCTGCAATTCGCTGCAAGCGTTGCACTGATTCCCTCCAAACCTGCTCTGATTATGTATGTCTAATCTAAAATGTTGCTTGAACAAACTCCCTCGGCTTGTGAAGGTTTCATAATAAATATAAAATACACAGAAAGCTGCAGATAAAAATCCTCAGTAAGACAAGGCACTGAATTTGTTCAAATGTTGTTGCTGTTTAAAAGCCTAAAAGACAAAAGAGATATTTTCCATTTTTATACATCAGTCTGGCATTTTTGATTTTTTGATTATTTAAAAGTAAAACTGCTTCAAGCATATTTCCACCTGGTTTGGAGTGAATAGAAGTATCATCCACAGGTGGAAGAAGGTTAAGATTTGTCAGCCCAGAAACTGAGATTATCTTCTTTTCATTTAAAATCAACTCTGCCGGACAGATGTTTTAGGATTTAACTTAAACCCAGTGGTTTTGACCAATAAATAAATAAAAAATAACTCCTCATATTAGGCCATGGCTCTCAAACTGTGGTACAAATACATCCAAGTTAAATATAAATCTTTGTAATCTGAACAGTGATAAGAGCTAAAAAAACAGAAGTAGTTAAATTGATGAGAGGTTCAGACCTCAATCTGGTCTCCAAAAAGAAACCAATTTAAATGAAAGTGTATTTCAGAAAATGTTTCCATCATAATATATATGATCAAATTTAGTTTAATCCAATTTGATTTCAGATTTCAGACGACTATAATTTAAAAAAATGAACCCAAAATGATGAAATCCAAACATTAAGTTGTGCTAAAATCAAGTCAATAAGTGTCAAACATTTAAAAATAACCATATTTATCATTCTGTTGCACCTCAGCCAGTTTATTATGTCCACCTGTTCAGCTGCTTGTAACACAGTTAAGCAGGGTTGGGTAAAACTTGATGATTAATATGATTAATGCCATGAGGCAGACGGACTGGAGATTTCCCCGGTCAGTCCACTCGCTGCTTCAAATATGACTTAAAAAAGTTCTGTAATTTATTTATCATAAATCCAGTTTTACTTGCTCCATCAACACAATTTAAAAACTTGTAAAGTCTGAAGTCTTTTGACACAATTTGGAACAGATTTTTAAGGAGAGCCTCTTTCCCACTAGAGTGATTTAAATTGGTCATGTGACCAGGACATGCAGGGACTCCAGGGGATTAACCGTCATCGGTTAAATACAATTAATTGTGATGCATTTTCTTTGCCAATATCGCCCAACCCTACAGTTAGGTCAGTCAGAAGGTAGCAGGTCAATGCGATGAAGCTCAAACTGACTGGTCTGAGTATTTCAGAAACTGCTGAGTCGTTGGGATTTTCATGCACAACCATCGTCACGGTTACAGAGAATGACCCAGAGAGGGATAACTTCCAGTGAGTGGTGGGTGTTTGGACAAAAATGCCTTCAGATGTCAGAAGAAAATGGACAGACTAGTTAAAGATGATAGAAAAAGCTGTTATTTTTTTAAAAAACACAATGTTGGAGCAGATGGACGACAGCAGCCGGGCGCCACTTCCTGTCAGCTAAGAACAAGAAGCCGAGGCAACAGTTCACACAGACTGGACTATAAAATCTGGAAAACAACTTCCTGCTCTGATGAGTCCGTCCACTGGACTCAAAAGTCCTCCACAGTCACCTGATCTCGGCTCGTTTGGGTTGTGTTGGAACAGAACGGGAGGTTTGGTTGTCAAACCAGCAATAACTGCTGATGTCGTCATGTCAACGTGAACAGAACCCTCTGAGGAAGTGGCAGCACGCCCTTATCATCAGTCGAGACTTAAACTTTATTCCCATCCCTCCTCATAAGCATCGGCTTTTCAAAAACACTCCAGCACGTGGAGAAAAAACAACTTCTGACTTAACAAAAGGACAAATTCACAAATTTCAAAGTGTGTAAAATAAAAAAAACTTGATGGAAACAAGACAAAACAAGCCTTGCTGCGTTTCAGGAGTTAAAAACTGTTTTTTTTATTTTTCTGGTCCACACTGATATATTACATCATTTTTATTTTTTTTGTCGAAATCTATGAAAAAATAAGCAGGTATGAATCCAGCGGTGAGATATTTTATCTGAGATGTCAGATACAGCTGATGTAAGTAAGAAAAATGTTCTGGTTCTGTACAGTAGAGAGGCAGGAGTTACAGAAACATATCAGAAATGAAGACAAGATCTGTTTGAGAAGAACGATTTGATTAAATGACTTTTTACATTAAACATCATCTCTTAATATAAGACTTGTTTTAAAGAGTTTAAAAACTAATTTACTAGTTTTGCTTAAACTATAAGTGTAAACACAAATTTGCAATAATTCGATTCTGTTAAAATATAATTAATAAAAACGGTACCTTTGCCCTAAATATACTGCTAAAGAAGGATTTGAAGCACTTTTCTGAGCAGAATTAACAACTAATGATTTTGAGCTGAAAAAAAATTGTTTCTCTCCTCGCCCACTAATGAAGCTAGTTTCAGTATCAGCTGGAAAATCCTGATACTTAAATGTTGTTTCAAGTGTTCTCCACAAATCTTTATTTAAATACACAAAAAATAGGATTTTGAACAATTTTCTAGATTATCAAGACAAACGAAGATCTCTGGAGCTGCTCCTGATATCAGGATTATTCAGGTATCAAAAGGTGGCTTAAAAAGTCCAGGAATCTTAAAACGTGCAATTTTAGTTTTATCAAATTAGATTTAATCCCCAGTCGGAGGTAACGGCTCACAGAGGTTGGGATAGAGATCGGTGTGCAGGAGGGAAGTGAAAAAAAGGGAAAAGAAACAACCTTTGGTCCCTGTGTGGAAAAAAACACTGTGGTGGCCATATCTTTTCTGTTTCATTCTACACACACACACACACACACACACACACACACACACACACACACACACACACACACACCTGTACAAAGGCTGAATGGCCTCAGTCAGTCACACACAGTTAGGATTCTCATCCACATTCTAGCCGAACGTCCACCTTGGTTTCCTTCAGCTGACGTTGGCATGTTATTGTGGACATAATGCAACACAAAGCAGTGTGTCTGTCTACACACACACACACACCTCTGTCTCTCTCTCACAGACACACTGAAGGTGTGTGAAGTCTCTTCACTGACTCAAAAAAACCCAATAAAAACTGAAAATCTTCCCTCCAACAGGTTTTAATCCTGCTCCACATCAAAGACATGCAGATGATTACATCATCGTTCCCTTCAAACACAGGTAAATGAAAATCTAATATGCTGCCGTGTGATCTGCTCCGTCAGGTTTAAGATCCCAGAATGCAAATGTATGTTAAAGTATGTTCTCTGTAAGAAGTTTTGGGGAGGGGGGGTTCTGTAGAGGCTGTGGGAGTATCGTGCTTATGAAAAATAAATTTCAAAAAGCCAGCATTACCTCTGCTCAGACCTGAGCTCCAGCCTTTGCATTTCAATGTGAGGTGAAGCCTCCATTATTTATGATGCTTTACACCTCAAAACCACAGCCTACTTCACTCACACCGACTCTCCTCCACCTCATCCCCATAGTAACCGCTAACCCGGGGTCTCCACCGGCGCCGTGGCCCAACCCCACGGGTCGGTACCGGCCAGGACTCCACGGGTGACATTCTATAGGAAGCTCAAAACCAACGGATGTTTTAGTTTTAGTTTTTTTTATCATTTAAGAGTAGAGAAATGTCAAAATGTTCGCCACTCGTTGAGCTCCTTCCTGTCACTCTGCCTCACAGAAAACTGCAGTTTTATCTTGACGTGTTGGACAGAAAAATGACAGGAAGCTGAAAACAAATGCCTGCTTTTTATCTAAAAAACAAGAATTAAAGGTAAGAAGGAGAAATGTGGCTGTGATTTGAATAAACAGCTGTAAGTGGAAATATAATCCACAGATGGCTGTAAATGATGGAACCAGTTTAAAGGAACGATGTACATCGATCCAAGGAATAAGGTTATGGAATAATCTGGAAGATGGCGTTAAAAACACCAAATCAATGGGTGTATTATAGAAAATGATAAAGCTTAGTCTGTTGGAGAAATATGTAATGTTATAATTTGTATTTACACAAGTTGTTCTAGGAGTTTAACTTTTATTTTTGTCTTGCTTTGTTTTCTGTTTTGTTTTATTTGAAGTTATTTTTTCGAGAAAATATTTTTTTCTTCTGCTACCTTTCATTTATGATTTGTATTTTTTATTGTATATAGAATTTGTTGTTTTTTTAAGAAATGATTGAATAAAATAAATTTTACATTTTTTTTTAAAAATGATGAAAAAAATGTTTTTAGTGACGCGGACAAAAAGAAACAAAGCTACAAAAAGTCATTTGGTTTTAAAAAATAATAAAAACTTGCTTTCAGTTCTAAGGTCATGAAATTAACCTGTTTTACAAAAACAAAACCTTAAAGCTGCGAGCCCAAACCATCAGCCCTCCACCACCGTGCTGACAGCTGGGAGAAGCTGTGATTTCTCCAGGACTTTTCTGGTTCCTTCAGATGAAACTGACCCAACTCAGAACTGAGCATTGAGACGTGGTGAAGGTGGTCCAAGTCGTGCTGTGATGCGGTTTTTCACGACTTTTAATCGGAGCTGCAGCACATTTCTGTGCATCATGTGGAGAGCTGCTTCTCCGAGGTCATTGCTGATGTCTTTCCGTCTTGGTGTTGTGTTAAAACACACTTGTTTTCTCTAGAGCAGAAAAAACTGCTGCTTTTCTAGAGGTGGTCCCACTGATGAGGGTCAGTTCATCAGCAGCTCCTGATCCTGGACCTCTGAAATCCAGAGGCAGCTCTGTGGTTAGAGAGGAAGGTCCTGGGTTCAAGACCAGCCTTCAGGCTCAGGTCTCCCTTCAACAGACCTGTGATCTCAGCAGGATTTTCTGGTTAAATAAAGGTTAAATGATGAAAATAAAAATAAAAATCTGCAACTAACGTTTTCCTAACAGTTTTAATATTTTGTTTTTGTTGAATAAATGATGTGGAATTTGTTTTTATCCATTTGAGGCAAAACTTGAATAAATATTTAGTCTAATATAGATCAGATCATTAGAATTGATGAGAACATTTTATTTTTCTTCCTGAGAGTTTCATTTAATGAGCAAAATATAAATCTGTTCTACTTGTTTTGTGCACAAAGCTTCATGTGAACACAAGAATGATGTCCCTGGATTTATTCTGTATTTAATCATTACTCACTTATCTTGCTAGTCTGTGCTGATGAGCAGGATATTCTCAAACATTAAAAGAAAACTATGTTAATAGTTTTCTGCAGCATTGAAGACGACACTTCATTAAGCTCTTTTTAAAAAAAACGTGTCCTTGAGGATCCTTCCTGCTCCGTTCACAGACTCTTCAGCATAAAGCTGCATCACAACAATAATCAAGCACAGAGGAAAACAGAAAAAAGGGCATATTTTAAAGGAAGGAATGAATTGGAATGGTAAAAGCTGCTTTCGGGAGTTGAATCGTTCCTGAAACTGCACATTGTTGGGAGGCTTGACCTGCGCAGTACTGTCTCTGTGGCCCTGCGTGCAGTTAAATTGTAAAATGAAACTAATGTAATAACTGCAGAGCCTAGAAGGGATGAGCCTTTTCATGGTGGAAGATTTATAGTTTGGGAGCGCACAAGAATCTCCATTTCCTGAATTAGAAGAGAAGTGACCCCCCGGCCCCGCGACAATAGTTGGTGTGTGGCGTTGGAGCATCTGCCAGGCATTAGTCAAGCACACCAGCGGCTAAATGATGGAGCTTCTGAGGGGGTTGTAAATTACAATAGGAACGAGGGGTGACATCCATCAGTCCGTCCATCTGTGTGAGTGTCCAGAGCGTCGGACAAAGGGCCTGCTGCTGCTGCTGCTGCTGCTGCTGCACGCTGACCAAAAGCTCTGCTGGTCAGACTTAATGAACCCTCTCCCTTCCCCCCCGACTCCATCACACACACACACACATATAAACAACACCCACCCCCAACAGTCCCCTGCTCTCCTCCACAGCTCTTCCTCAGCCTGCAGGAGCTGTGTCACTACTAATATTGACGA
>JARVJO010000155.1:19289884-19308799 GCA_031762555.1 Cynodonichthys magdalenae | reverse complement strand
CCCCCCCCCCCCGCCCCCCCCCCCCCCCCCCCCCCCCCCTAACAGATTCATATCCAACACGAAGAGGTTAAAGTGACGAGTCCGATCCTTCCTGCAGAGCAAAGGGAGGGTAAAATGGAGAGGAGGGAGGAGGGGTGTAGTACAACAGATTAATTTCATTTCTGGACTGAACACTCCTCTGCTTCAGGGAGAAAAAACAGAGGATGATAAAAGAGGATAAAAAGAGGGGAGCGATAAGGATGTGGTTTGGGAAGGGAGAAATTAAAAAAGGTGCTTTTTCTTTTTTTTATCTGATGTAGTAAATGTGGTGTACGTATGGGTTGGAGATTAAATCCATAACATATGAAGACCATTACAAAACTAAGTCTGTGTGTTTTCAGCAGAAATAAGCTGTAAGTTTAGAGCCTAAACACAGTGATTTTATATTATTTAAAGCCCAAAAAGAAAAAGAAAATTACCTCTTGGAGGAATCACTGCTTTAGAACAATCTTCAGGACTTTTCAACTGGAAAGTCATGAAGATTGGTCCAAAAATTAAAGAGGTAATGAAGAAAATCTGCACAATTTATCCCCACATTTTATTGGTGAAGGTTTCCTTAAACTGAAAACGTATAAACAAAATTTGTATCAGGTGTGTTTGATCACCTACAGAAACTGCCAAAGTGGCTGAAAATAGTTCAACAAGGACGACGTTCATGAAAGACCTGTTGGTATCAATGCTCAGATTTGTTAAGTATAAAACATAAAATATGGCTTTAGTTTGATAAAAGCCCTGCTTAATCCCTAACATTTATTCTCGACAGTTTTTCCTACTTTAACTTCCTCCTTTCTTTGGCTTTTACCAACAGATTTGCTCCATTTCCACCCAAACAGTCTAATTCCACCTATTTGTTTACCTCCACAGATTACAGCCAGCTAAGGTTGATCATGTGCCTCAAGCCTCCCTGTGGTTTTCAGTTTGTTGACATTGAAGGCGGACCGCGTTTCATAATTTCATATCACTTTAACTGTAAAAATTGGTGTAAACCCCTTCAAACGGCACCATTTTCTGTTTGGTTTCATAGTTTGAAGGTACTCCGACTTGATTTATAAAAATGATGCACATGGTGATGAAGTGGTTCTAAAGCCTGCTGATTTTCTTTGTGAACTTTTGTTTGTTTCTCGACCCTGAGCTTGTTTGGTCTGAACTGACAGAAGCGTCTCAGCAGAAACACTGGGAACGATGGATCTGTTATGTACAAAACTCTTTGACTGCACATTATGGAGGCTCGCAGCACTCTGGACGTTAAACAATGGTGCAAAACGGAGGGTCTATGAAGAGGTTGCTGCTCTTTCCATTTGAGTGGCTGAGACCAAAACCTGCTGTTTACGGTTGATGCCTCTGACAGGCGAAAGATTTTCTGCTATTAAACTCAACTGTAGCTGCTTGGCCAGTTATCTTTGACGAATAGGAAAATTACACCTTCAAACAACAAAATGGACCCAGAGATGTAACGTATACAGCCCAGGAGTTTTTCTTTCTGCTTTAATGAAACGGGCACTTAAAAAGCTTCCAAACTGGGTTCACTTCAAGCATCACTTGATGCAGCGTCTCATTCAGGTACTTGAGGGGAGTGGCTCACCACCACCGCGCGGATTCAGGGTTTTTTTCCCTTCATTTAACGCTTGTGGAAATTGCGCACATCTAGTTTTTACCTCTCCGCCAGCAGTTTGCTGACAGGTGTGGCAATTAAGGAAGACTGTCTACAAAGCAAAAAGTTCAAAACTACTAAGAAAGAGAAGGGTCCAAATTAGTGTTAAATGCAAGAAAGCTTTAAATTGTTTTTCCTTCTTTTGTGAGCACATCTGGAGGATAGTCCAATTAGGAGCAGCATCAGCTGTACAATCTGGTAAAAACACATTCTAAAAGCCCTTGAGCTTGTAGTCTGGTGAAAGCAAATGTGGGTGAAAATGAGTCACAGGGAGTAAGTGCATGTGATTTGGTGTGTGTGTGTGTGTGTGTGTGTGAGCAGGGGGTTAGTTGAGTACAGGAGATTGAAGCACTAACCAGAGCACTCAGATTTATTAAAAAGGGCCGGGCCGACTGCCTGTCCCCCCCCCCCAACAATTCCTTTCACTCCCCATCCTCTATTGTTGTCACTTTACTTCTGTCTCTGTGCATATATAGAGACCCCCCCCCCCCCCCCTGCATGATATTACTGGTTTCACTACAAACCCCTCGCAGTCACTGCTGCTGCCTCAATAAGATACGCTCAAAGGCAGGAGGGGTCGGGGACAGGAAGGACATGGTGTTCCTGAGGTAAATGGTGGTGGTGGGGGGGGACCCCGACCCTTCTCTCCTCCTAGATAAAGAGGAGCCCCTTCTTCTTGCCCTGACTTCATTATCATAACTCCTGTCTGTTAAATTAAATTCGGGGGCAGATCTAAATTTGCCCCCACAAACGGCACTGACCACCAGCTAATGGGGTTGGGAGGGGACACAAAGGAGGTGGGATCCAATCTAACTGACCCCACTTTTTATTAGAGGAATAATAAATTGGCCAGCCTGAATCAAAGCTGGGTGATGGGATGATCGGTGGTGAAGGATTAGAATGTTGACGATCAGACCATCTCGCACCAATAAATCGGCTTATCGGCCCTGATTTCCTTCATTTTAGGAGATCTGTGATCGGCCTCTACATACAAGAGAAGCCAATCTTATCTACCTCTGCAAAGGTCTGAAAATCAACCACCGTCTCCTGTTGCTCTGCTGTCGTTCAGGTCAAACAACTTTGTATTGTTTCAAGGGTATTGTTGTATTGTTGTGGTATGTAGTAATATAATACATGAAATACAAATACTTCAAGTAAAGTTGTTTTATTTTTTATGATTAAGCTGTTTGTTTGTTTGTTTTCAGTCCATGGACACAGACAAAATTCAAAGTATGCTCAGGCAGCAAAGGCTCATGGGACTTTTCATAATTTAAAATTTGAGTATATGTGGTCTTATAAAATGTGTAAATATGAGCTAAAATCTAATCTAAATGTCTCTTGTAGTTACTTGTATTTTATATTTAATCTTAACATAATTCAAAGATAAAGTGAGGACCATGAGTTAAAACTATCTGACTACAGCTCCATGTACGTATATTTGAACCACTAAGTGAAAATATAGTGTTTCTACATAAAACAGAAGATTACAATCTAGTAACCAGGACAGCTGCTGGCGGGCCACAGGCCCCACTTTGGGCACCTCTGCTTTATATCAACCAAAATCAGAATCCGCAGGTCAGACATTTTAAAGATCGGTGGAATCGGGGCATCCCTAGTAACCATGTAGACCTGAACTTTAGAAAGGAAGCGAGCATCGTGGAACCAACGGAGGCGTAGAGCAGAACTCAACATGGAACATAACCCCAGATAAAACGTGAAACGCTGACCTTAAATGTTCTAAATGTATTTTGTTTTTACATGGAAACATAGTGGGGTTGCACTGCTTCATGTTGAAAGGGAATAAGTGTTCAGTCACAGCGGTGTGTGTCGAGAACAAGGAAACAAATACAGTCTTTAGACTTGAATGTTAAATCTATGAACTGAAGTCATACAAAACCCAGCTGGGCCAAAATACAGACGGTTTATTGTCCTCAGCTTTGGTGGTGAATCAAACAATCAGTGGATATAAACAGTCTTCTTGAAGCCAGCTCCTCTCAGAACGTCCTGACGGAGGACTGGGTGTGAGAACAATAATTCTGATTATTAGTGGGAACAAAGTTAAGTGTTGTGAGTGAACAAAGTGTGTATTAACTAATCGTTTTAAGGACAGGACAT
The DNA here is from genome assembly GCA_031762555.1 of Cynodonichthys magdalenae. Taxonomy (NCBI): domain Eukaryota; kingdom Metazoa; phylum Chordata; class Actinopteri; order Cyprinodontiformes; family Rivulidae; genus Cynodonichthys; species Cynodonichthys magdalenae. The sequence goes on along the minus strand of JARVJO010000155.1, from coordinate 19,304,994 downwards.
TCTGTTTGAGTTGACCGTGACAAACTCAACCAAATCACAGTTTAATCTTAAAAATAAACAATTACATTAAAACATCTTAGTTCTAGGAATAAAACAATGTGATGCATTAAAAGTCAGTAATAAACAGAATAAATTTCCTTCAATACGATGGTGTTTTACTGTAAAAAATGATATTTTTGTTGAATATATTGGCAGTGGGAGGAGCCAAACGCTGGCTTCCTGAGTGTGATTTACCCCATTCAAACTTTGTCTTCAAACATCCTCGTGGTTTTCCAGACTGCACATAAATATGCAAACACACACGGGCAGGAATCAACAGCCCTGTCACTTTAAACTATAAACATCCAGCGCACACACTCGTGCACAGGAAGGGTTTTGTGTGTGATCACACACTGGCTTCATCATGTCAGAAAGCCGTGAAGGAGGACAGGAGCCTTTCTTAAGCCCTGTTCTATCTATTCATGCAAGGAGGGGGACAAGATCACTGGCTTCATGTTGGCACAAAAAGACCGACACGTCTGTGTAACACACACACACATACACACACACACGCACACACACACACCGGCAGCAGGCAGTCACCGACATTTAACACCAACACACATGTTTGAATATACGATGCATGGAAAAGAACAGGACTGGAGGTGAAACCGTTACAAATTCACAAATCGATACGAGTCTGAAAATAAATTCCCACGTTCGGATGAGTTCGGCTCGTGAGCGGCAGAAAAACAAATCAGCTGATTTCTCTAGAAGATGTAACCGTCGGAGCTTGGGCTAAAAAAAAAAAGATTGGAAACACGGTCGTTGCAGACTGGTTTCATGGTAAATTTTGCAACAGCCAAAAGACAAAAATCAATTTGTGTGTGCAGCTGGGCACAAGTGTTGGGATTTTTTTTTTTGGTAACATCTCGTCTGATTGGACACCCACTCATCTTTTACTGCCATTGTTTTTATTCTGTGTGCTTTTATTTATTCATTTTATTTGGTTTTTTGTGTTTAAGTCTTCAGCAGTTTGGTCAGGAGTTTTTAAACAAACTTGACTATTGATTGGTTGTTTTAGTATCTGCACCATATTTATAGGAGCCTCGTTAACTGAAATATGAACATTTCTAACCTTGTTTTTCTAAACCTAACAAACCTCTTTAAAAGCCTGAACCTCGTCAAGTTGTCTGTTTGAAAGTGAAAAGTAGAAGAAAACTAAGATTATAAATGAAGTTTTGGTCAAAACAGGAGGCACATATGAGTCTTGACTTCATTCCAACACAATCTAAAATGTTCTTTGAGCTCAAAACTGAAGTATTCTTAAATTCAAGGACGTCTATGACACATGCTTTATGACATTTGAGGGTTTGGGATGTAGATCTGTGGTGAAGCTGTAAGGTTAACATTTTTATATGAGAATTGTCACATTTTAGTAAAAAAATAACTTTAACTGGCTCACCTTCCATAGAAGGAACAGAGACATTCCATCATTAAACATTCTAAAAAGGGACAGAAAAAGGAAATAAAATATGAACTTTTTATTGATCACATTTATTGTTGTTAACCCTTTAACCCGACTTCATGCTCATGTGCACGGTGTTAAATGTGATTCTTCTGCCTAATTAGAAGAGCAGCAGTCCTGACCTCGAGCAGGCGTTCACGCCGTTCTCCCGCCTGACCTCACCTCCTCGTCTTCTTCCCGTCTTCTGTCCGAACGCACCAGGCTGCACGACGGGCCAAGGCTGGGAGTCGGACTGAAACCGAAAAGGAGAAGGGCGAGGAGGGAAGGAATGCAAGCCGTGTGAGGCGAGTGAATAAAGCGCCGGGTTCTTTATGGCATTTATGAGCACGGACCAGAAAGCCTATCGACGGACACCTTGTCCGACAAAAGGGCTGTGCACGCTGAGTGCGTTCGATTAAGACTGCGCATTGGTGTTAAACCAAAAGAAAAAAGAAAAAAAAAAAAGGTCCCCCGCTGCGGCCACGATTCATTATTTATCAGAAGTGTAAAATGGACACGGGCTTTGAAAACACACACAGGCAACAAGCCATTAGGGAAATTTACCACGAGTACTGAGGAAGTACAAACAGCACTGGTGTGTCCACGCAAAGATGTGTACAACACACTCACAAACAGCTGTGAACACACACCGACTGATGTATGATTGCTGATTACATGACCAAAAAGAGCAGGACACGCGGGGCAGTCAGACATGCTCTGAGTACAGCCAATTTAGCCCCTAATGGTCTTTGGGACCATTAAGGGCACCCATCAAGTTGACTGTCCAACGCAGCATGCGTGTGTCTACCTGGACTCTTCTGCTCCTATATGTGTGTCTAATGGCCTATGAATGTTACCACGGTAACAATGGGAGTTTGAGCTGGTTGGATGGACCGACACGTGGACACCAGCGAGGGGAAGGAGAGTTCAGACGACCGTATTCTGTCGTGGGGGTGGAGGGGGCCATTGCTTCATAGCTGCACAGCAGGAGGTGTCCGTGGAGGGAAATGCTTTTTATTATCATCTCTGAAAACAAAAAACTACATCTGTTTGTGTGTCTGTGTGTGTTTGACTGACAATAATTCACATTTGTCTATTTATAATTATTAGACGACAGAGCTGTTAGTTTTTACCAGGGAAGTGAGCTGAAGATCTGATGCTATAAGAACCTGAAACAATTATTTAGAAGAAAGAGTCGAGCTGCAGAACATTAAAGAATGTTTGTTTTTAAAGATATTTATCTAGTAGTACCTGAGACATAAAGTGACAACTTTAATATTTTCAAGGTTTGATTAAAATGACTAATTTTGCTGCTTTAACATCCTTTTAGTTTTAAATTGGACTTTAAAGATGGGTGATATGCATTAGCCTCTAATATCTGTCATGCATGATTGCATCTTGTTATGCAATTATTTTCTTTTTAAATTAATACCACGTGAAATGAAATTCAAGATCAACTTCACAATAAACAAATGAAGAAAAACCCAGCTCAATTTGCACAATTTGTTGCGTTCGATAAATTTAAAAAAAATAAATGTTACCAATTATTTGACTATTTGAGATGAATTACAATCATCCTACATACAAAGTGTTTTTAAGACCTGTGAAAGATTTATTTAAGACATTTTAAGACTAATTCAGACCCTAATTTTAGTTGATGAGTTTAATGCTTTTAGGAGTTTTTAAGGATCCTCAGGAATCCTGTTTATCTAAAAATATTTCACATTTACACGTTTTTGCATTTGTTTCTTACTTATTTACCACATTTTAAGGTGATGTTCTGCAGATAAATAGCTGTTAAAACTAAATTTAACTGAAACAAACGTTTATAAAATAACCAAAGATGATGAGTGAAGAACGCTGCAGGTTTGTGCTAATGATGAGTTTTATGTAAAGAATGAAAACATAATTCCTCCTAAGATTTTTGTTTTTATTTAATTGTAGTAAAGTTTAAGGAAATTACAAAAAAAATTAAATGATGAAGAATATTTACCTGAATGGTAATAAACACTTGATAGCAAAGTTATCTTCGACTTTAATATTTGCATAAGTGCAGCTAAAGATATATCCTTGTGTGTGTGTGTGTGTGTGTGTGTGTGTGTGTGTTGTGTTTTCAGAGCTCAGGGTGGGAGTGAGGCAGCTTAACGCAATAAAGCATGTTGTATTGACATCTGTGTTGTGTCTATTGATTCCCCATTATGGAGCTAACAAACCCGCCAGGACGCTTTGTCATTCGCAATCACGTTAACACCGGGACTCACCGACTACGCTGCCCCTTTTAAAACCTGACACACACACACACACACACTGGTGTCTTCACATTCCTACACATTCAGAACAATTGTTCGCGTCGCCACACGTATATCCACCCACAAACGCAAACTCTCCTGTGCGCGCACATCAACAGTTTCACATAGAAACGTGGCGGCGGGAGGGAAGTCAATGCCGGCTAATCGATACTGGTGGAAGGTTAAAACCACTCACACAATGGGCCGCTACGAGCTTCTTGTGGTTTACCACACATGCCGGAAAGATCCATAACTGACCTCAACGTGCAATTATTGAATCGTCTACCTGTCTGGTCCCACACACACACACACACACACACACACACACACAAGAAAGATTTTAGTTTCTGTGGTTTTATTTCTGATCCAGACCAGCTCATCAAATGTGCAACATCCATACGAACCTCCTCCTCCCTTTCTGTCACAAACCACACCTTCGCCCATTTCTCGTGCACAAAAAGTGTGTCTTCACATGCACAAACACACACACACACACACACAAAGGCAATTAATCCAGACCTGAACCTCTGCTTTGGTGCATTTTAGACACCACGACCCCCTCCTGGGCACCGCGAGGTGAAGATCTGGGGTGCGAGGGGTAGTTATCAAGCTGCACCAAGCGAGCACTTTTATATAAATATGAATGTGCGTGCACGTGTGGAGGTTTGTGCATGTGTGGGCAGGAGGTCTGAGCTTTGAACTCTGCAGTGAAACTTTCTGTCGCTGCCATTACTGTTGCAGCTGCAGTTTCCTTGTTTCTGTTGTGTTTAGGGTCTGTTTAGCTGCGGTGCTCGTGCAGGATCAGGACTTTTCATCACTTGGCTGCTGTTTTACAGCTGCCTGTTTAACAGTAATCAGTCGACGGAGTGAAGACGGTGGAGCAGAGGTTGAAACGAACAAGTGCAGCCTGAATAAAAAGGCCTCTCGGAGTGGCCGACATAAATAAAAGCATCGCTCTCAATCCAGAATTTGACAGCTCTCAGTTTTTATATGGGCCACGGCGGCCCTGGAGGATTTTACAGCAGTGTACATAAAATAAAAAGAGCATTTAGATTTCCTTTGTTGTGGCGCACAGCGGAGCGGGGACAAAGCAGAGGCAGCTACAGGTCCCTCTCCGCCCTGCCTGGCCTCTGAAAAACCACACAGCAGAAAGAAACTCTCTGATCACATCTCCCAGCTGCACAGAATGGGAGGATTTAACTCTAGACTGATCCTGTATGTCTGAATGTTGAGCTGCCAGGGTGTATTATTACTGCAGCCAACAAAGGATTCAATGAGCTGCTGTGTTTGGGGGTGAAGATTACATTTTCTCCTGTTTTCTTTGCATTTTGTTTGGTTTGTGATCATAATCAACGAGGATAAATCAGTTTATTCTTATCGTTGCCTCATAAGTTGGACTCCTGTTCTGACACAAACAAATAAAACCACTGAGTTCAGTTCATTTAAATCTTAAGAACAGAATAGTCTAAGTCTAAAGGCAGTCTCCCAACATACATTAAGGAATGTTCCAATTATTGCACATTTAAAAAGCACCTGAAACAATCAAGTCCCCCGTCATAAACTCACTTTAATTCATTTTATTATTGTAATGTTGTTTTTCTGAACATGTGTTTTGATTGATATTGTGATCTACAGATGTAAGTTAGCAACTATGCTATAATCTGGCTCATTTCCAGTCTATACAAAAGTATAAGATTGTTTATTAATGTGCTTTGTCTTGATTAAATAAATAAATAAAAAGTTAGTTTAAAAGACTTGGATTTTACAGTTTAAAATGACAGTTTTAGTTTTCTGTTAAATATTAAAAACATTAAACGCAAACTCAGCTGAGAGGAGAGTTTGAAATATTCAGTTGGGATAGCTCTCAGCCTCTATTTTAGCTCAATATTTGTAAAACTGACTGCGTTGTGGCCATCTTTGAGTTTGCGGCCATCTTGAATCAGGTTAATCCAGGTAAATGTTTCAGCTCAACTAAACAGAAATATCAGACTAAGATAATCAGAAAATAAACAAAACACGTTTTTTTTTTTAGTGATTTCCTTCATTTAAAAATCAAAATATTCAAACCAATGTGAAAAAGTAATTGATTAGTTTCCCTCACCACCGTCAGGCCTGATCAGACTTACAGAATCAAGAAATCTTATATAGATTTATCCACCAAATATGAACCTTCCAAACAAAACTATACCTCAGAGCACAGAAACCACAAATCCAGGAGGTCCCAGAAGACCCAGAACATCTGAAGCCCTGCAGGCCTCACCTGCCTCTGTTCAGCTTCATGATTCAACGAAAACAAAAGAGCCAAACCAGATGAACAAAGAGAACACAAAGAACCCCGAGACTTCTGGGAAAATCTTCTGACAAGACTAACATCACAGTCAAACACAGAGGTGGTAGTGTCATGGTCTGTGTCTGCCTGGATGACTTGTCAAAACTGCTCTCTGTTCTGAAGGAGAAGGTCCGACTGGCGGTTCAAGACCTGAAGCAGGACTACATTTCCAGACTGGGCCAGGTTTAACAAATCAAATCATTTAGAAACGGCACCTCAACATATCAACACGTTTGATTTAAACCAAAAACAGAAAACACTTTTTCACAGCGCTGCAAGTCGAAGGAAAGGTTGGAAATATCTGCAGCGTCTCATTACTAATTCAATCCAAACTCAAGTGTTTCAGAGCAGCTGTGGGTTCGACACTGAAGTGAGTCTATGAATTAAAAAAACAAAAATAAACCCTCAGTTTGGATCCGCTGCCTGCCAGCATCAGCTGTTTAGACCCGACCCCTCTTCAGTCATACATAGATCTGTTTTTCTCCTCGGATCGAAGGAGGACAGAGAATTGTGGGTAACAGATTTAGCTAAAGTGGCTTATGAGGCCCAACCAAAGAGCAAAAAGCAAATCCAATTGAACCTCGTCGTCCGCTGGGGGACGAGAGGCGGACAGAAGGAAGACGGGAGAGTTTGCATTTCCGTGTCGAGTGAATACTTCACAGAAATGAGACAGAAAAAACAGGAAACAGTAGTTTCTCTGTTAGTCTCCCCGGAGAGCATCGATGAAAGGAGGAGAGGAGGAGAAGAAGAAACAACCGAGGGGGAAAGGAGGGATGAGTGTTTGCACTGTTGTACAGTTTATTTCTCTCGTGTGGTTTGGCTTCTTATCACAGCAATGTGTTTAAATAAAAAAAAAGAAAAGAAGCAGGCGGTGCAGGAACTCTGACCCTTTCATTTTCTCACACGGCTGAAACTCTGCCGCTCGCTCACAAACACCATTTTTTACATTTACTCTGATTTCCTTTATTAAAAATCCACACATTCAGTCGAGGTCGCTTCATCTTTTAGACTCTCAGAATCTTTAATTTACTCTCCTTCATTTATTTATTTCTTTAAACCCTTCAGCTTCTTCTTTCTCCTCTCGAGCACTTCTATTCATTCCTGTTCATTTGCTCTCATTCATTCATTCATTATTCATTTATTCACTCTTTCATTCTGTTACTCGTCCAATCATTCATTCCCCGGGCGTCCGCCTCTCCTTTTACTTTAATTTCTTAGACACCCAGTGGAGAAAACGGACCCCACCCCCCTCAAAAAAAAAAACAGAAGGTTATATGTCGCCTGTCAAAGCCACCAGGAACAGCTCTCATTAAAAACCTCAACCGTTTTTCTCCTCTTGACACCTACTTAAAGCAATAGCCTGGATCGGCACGGCACACGTGCACACTCCTGACTTTTTGTCTTTTTAAACGTCCACTCTGTCCGGTGGAATCAGTGAATAAACAGTTCCACAAACAAAAACCACATGATGGGAGATAAAAACTTAATTTATGAAAACATCTAATAAAGGATATTTTGTGCATTTCAGCAGCACAGACAATAATATTGATCTTTGCTACAATTGACTAAATGTGAGGTAATAATGGAAAAGGAAAACCAGGTGATTATTGACAAGTATTGATTGACAGATTCATAAATCAGCCAATCAAACTCTTTTTAGCTTCTGTTAACAAGAACTTTGAATTTTGGTCTCTTTTCTGCGTCGCCAAACTTTCTCCAAGTCGGCTGCTCTCCTGTTTTCCCAACAGTCTGGGATCAATACGTCCTGATCAATAGAGGACCATGAATATCACCCCCAGAACCAGAACCCGACCCAGAAACACTGGAGGAGAGGAGACGATGGGATGGATGGATGGATGAGATAAGAGTGATGAAGGAGGGAGAACCTGATGGATGTTAATGAGCAAAAACATTCATGAAAACTATTTTTTTACAAGTTGGATTTTTAATGCAAGTAAGTGTTGAACGGATTTTTTTAAATAGCTTAAAAAAAGATGGCTTAAATTATCCAATGACATAATTTAATTATTAGAAATTCAGAGATGTTAATTTAAATTATAAACAAATTAAAACTAAGAAATACATTTGTTTGTTTTTAACACCATGAGAGATTCCATTTTGTTTTCTTGTGTGAGAAATATTTAAAAACATAAAGAGGTTTTAGTGAAAATGTTTTTATTTATTTAGATTTGTGTGTTTTTAATTTGAGGAGCAGCTGGAAGTGCGGGTAATAAAAAGCAAAGCCACCAGGCTGCGAGTGGGGCTGGTTCTGTGTGCAGGAGCAGAACCGGGCCGGGAGCGGAGAGGAGCAGCTTACCGGGGCTGGACCGAGGAGCCAGCGAGGACTTGAGTCTCCAGGCGCTGAAGTCGGACGCTGTTCTCTGAAAGACGAAGGGGACCGGCAGGGGGACAAACATGGTCCTCTGTCGACCTGGTGGTCGTTGGATTTTTTTGTTTAGTCTCACTTTCTTCTCCTCTTATCGCCCTGCTGCTCTTCCTTCAGCCTGCAGTTTGGTTTCCAGGTTTGAGGACAGCCGCTGGAGACGCTGAGATGATTTAAAAATCAGGAGACAAAGTTTATTTCAGGTGCTTTTGTGGATTTGGACTCTGCCTCCACAGATTTACATGTCTCTACTTTTAAGACAGATGGATCCGGTGGTCCCTGGAGTCTTCTGGGGGGCCGGCTGAGAGACGCGCGGACAGGATTATTTATTTGGCTTGTGGATAATAAAAAAAAGCTACCAGCGTTTATCCATGCAGGCTGAAGCGGCTCGAGGGGTGCTGGACGGTTCCGTTATCATCTCGGCCATGTGAACAGCTGATCCACTCCGCTGGATACAACAATTAGATTCAAATGATCGCGTCCACGCGGCTGTGCGTAAAGATGTCAGCGTGTCCGTGTCTGCTCAGGTGTGGGCTTTGCTTTGGTTTGATAAAACATGGATTTCTCCTCCTGATCTGACATTAAAAGTCTCAAATAGACACAGTCCACCCGTGGCACAAAAAATAGGTAAAAATCTGGAGTTGCTCCTTTTTGGTTTCTCCTAAAGATTTGGTTTGTAGCTGGCTGGTCTGCTGGAGGTTCCGCGCGCACAAAGCGCCGCGATAATGAAACGCATAAAGAATATTTGGGTAAAAAAAAAAAAAGAATACCTAAATGAAATAATAAAGTAAGGCTACGCCGGCACCTCTCGCTCCTCCCAGTCTCCCTCTCTTTCCTGTCTTTCTCTAGCGGGGGTCACTAATTAGAGCCGAATCGATGGAAAAATAAACGAGAGAATCCATATCAATCAGCGGATCATCCCTGCGGCTTCCTGCCGGGTTGGAGAGAGCATGAAACCAGGAGAGCCGGTTTGTTTTAGGCGGTGGGGTCTGTTCTCCATCCGCCGGGGCTGATTCTGTCTCAGCGTCTCCTCTCTGCCTGCTTCGGCTTGTTCTGGGAACCCCGGTGCTTCCGGTCCGACGCGGCGCAGCCTGAACGCACTCTGGCTTGGAGGAGCGCGCGGACCGGGAGGCAGACTGAGAGATACCCCCCCCCCCACCCCACCCCCCTTCTTCTTCTTTTACCCCCCTCTTCCCTCCCCTTTCTACCCCCATCCTCTGCGCAACATTTCCCTCTTTTTTTTTTTTGCACAATTTGAAACATTTCTCTCTGGTCGTGTTTAAAGACGCGCACGCGACGGACACACTTCTTTAATCCTGAACAAGACTCAGATATTGATCATCTGATTATTTCATTATAATGAAGCCAATAGTCACATCATGGCCGGCCTCAGAAAAAAATCGATCCCCTCTTCACAATGTGCGGACATGAATTCAGAGTGTGTGTGTGTGTGTGTGTGTGTGTTGGGGGGATCTTTAATGAATATTTCAGCAGGTGGATCTCTCTCCTATAGATTCACGTGGCTCCGGGCCGCACAAGGTCACCTGCAGATCTCAGCTATTTCTTTTCCACGGAGAGGCGGGTGATCAGAAGCACGCGCGGTCACGTGCCGGTGTTAAATTAGTAATTACGCTGTGCTCGGGGAAGGTCACGTGCGTAAAATGTGCGTAAAATGTCAGCTGAGTTGCATTTAAATTGCATGTTTTTTCCCCTTCCATTAAAGCTGTGTCCCGAGGAGAAGGTGCCTCCCGGCCTCCTCCTCTCTGACGCGCCGCGTTTACACTCCAGATTATCACCAACATTGATTTTTTTAAATAGAAAAATCCATGCGCTAAATATCGCGGTCAATGCCGGGAAATCGACCGGGAGGCGCGCGCGCACACCTCTCCATCCACTCCGAGGTGAGACTGAGCTGTTAATAAGTTATCGATCAATTATGGCGCTCATATACTTACAAAGGCCTCGGGCTCCGTGCCAATGCTAATGTGCACGCGGGGAGAGGAAGAAGAGCCTATAAACCACCTGCTACATGAATGAAAACATCATCAGGAGCCTTTCGCTCAGCTTCATGTGTGTGAATCACAACAACCGGTAGAGAAACACCGACAAGAACCAGTTTCTGCAACATGTGGAGCGAAGAACCATGTTCAGAAGCTGCAGGGGAACATCTCCAACAAGCTTTGTGCTCCTATTTATCATTAAATATACTGAAAAGATACATTGTTAAAACTTACAGAGACATTGATGGTTTTAGTCAGAGACGGGTGGTTCAAGAGAAGCAGCTTGTAGAGCTGCTGCAGCAAGAAGGTTGCAGGTTCAAACCCTGCTTCTATTTCATGTTCTCTGCTGCTCTGATCATGTGTCATTTCAAGGGTTGATTACGTCACTGCACCGCGCCGTCCCAATTCATAGGCGCCGGACAAAACCCTGAAATTGTAGGCTGAGTACGCTGCCATCAACATCCCATGATTCATTGCTTCATCAGCAAACTAAACAGAAAAACAACTGGTCACTGGTGCCCATATCCAGCAGCACTGTGCGAGGGGCAGGGTACACCCTGGACAGGTCACAAATCCAGCACAGACTTTTAGAAACTTTAGATGCTTAGAAACTTACAGCTTGTGAATTTTTTTTGCTGCAATGAGATGTTAAATAAAATGTAATTACAAGTGATACTGGAGCTAAATACAAGTTAATAACGTTTTTTTATTTATTTATGTGTAACTTTTTTTACTGAATAACGTTTTAATAGTGAATTTTGTGAAGTTATACCTCCCATGAAAAGACGTGTAGATGTTCCAACTGAAGGTATTGAATATAAAACGTGTCACCATGGTAACGGGGCAGCGCCTGGTCACGCACACATAGCTACGTCATCCTTAGAGTAAACCGTCTCTTGGGCGGCCTATGGTCCATGTAGGGTGTGGTCTCTGTGGGCTGCAACCCATGAATTGGGACATAAATTGTGAGTCCTTGTGAAGGACTGGTGACCTGCAGGCTGTACCTGCTTCACACCCAATGTTGCTGGAAACAGAGAAAAGTGACCCTGCATGGAGAAGCAGGTGAAGACGATGGATGGATTAGAGCAGTTGTTTCATGGCAAGAAGGTTTGCAACTGAACAGAAGCATTTCTACATTTTCTGTTTCCTCCAGTCCAAACAGATCCATGTTAGGTTTAACATGAAGTCACCAGTGAGCGTGAAGGCTGGTTTGTCTCTGCGTGACCTCGTGGTGGACTGAGACCTGTCCACGGCGTCTCGTCTCACTCAAGCATCGAGTTACAGAAACTGAAGGAGGACGTGGTCTTTACTGAAAACTGCAGATTATCATAAAGTGTGGAAGCGGGAGTTTTGTCCTCCCACCTCTTTAAGCTAAATTAATTTGTAATTTTAGAGCAACAGGCTCTACTTCTTCACCTCTATCCTGCACTATAATCCCATCCCAGCCCTCTGTGAGGACTTGTTATAATTCTGCACAGAACTCGTTAATCTGGAGTGTTTCCGTTACAAGCTGCAGCTTTTGATGTCATATATGCATATAGACACGTCACATTACAAAAGAGAGGCCCCTCTATTAAAAAAAAAGTGTTCCCCTTTGACAGATGACATTCGCGTGCCCAACGAGACACACAGGGAGCAGAGAGAAAAGAAGCAGCAGCAGCAGGAGGAGGAGGGGGGGGGGGAGAAGCCGAATAAAGAAACGACCGGTTGTCCCTCGTGAGCCCCCCTCCTCCAGGAGAGGGCGAGCGCAGAGGAGCCCCGATACAAACTCCTTCCAGACAAAAGCAATTATTTCTTGCAGAATATAGTGTGTTTTGTGCGTCCGTCGTGGGCAGGCGGAGGAGGTGTGTGGATTTGAAGGAGAGGTGGAGAATATGGCGCACGGCGGGTCTCATCAATAGAAATATGTTGCTTCTCCCCCCCTCGGTGAATCCGTCCACTTTAAAAACTACTCTGCAACCTGCCGAGGGTCGTCTGACGGAGCGGGAGTTTGTGTCGAGGCTGTTTCCTGATCAGACTAACATGTTGGTGAACAAAGATCTGATCAGGATCCACACTATTTTAACGAAACTCAAATATTTTAAAAGTAAAACTAAAAGGACACTAAGATAAAAATAAGATAAAAAGTTTATATATATTATGATCAGATTTACACACAGGTTTAACATACAATTATTTAAAAATCTGAGCATACATTTGTATTTAACACCTTCAGACGTCACCATTGTTGACCTATTTTCAGCCACTTCATCCTGTTTCTAGGTAAACAAACATGTAGCGGTTATATGATCACAGATTTTGCTACAAGTTTGAATCTAAAAGTCTCATCAAGTCTTAATATAAAAATATTGTGCAGATTTTGTTTTTCCTATTTTATGTTTTTTTTATTTTACCAAACTTTAAATCGTACTGCATCAGTTGGATTTAGTTTTACTCAAGTATAAATAATAATGTGTCCTTTCTAATCCAGCAGGAACAGATCTTATTGGTGTGTGTGTGTGTGTGTGTGTGTGTGTGTGTGTGTAAGTGAGAGAGAGTTCATTGTTAAATGGCAGTGTCACGTTGACAAACGAGTTGGTTGAATTAAATTCTCCCTCATCAATAACAAGGAAGGGGGGGCCGCAATCAATACCAGTTTACAATTATATCACCACAAACCTCTTCGTTACTGCTGTAACCACACACACACACACACACACACAGTGAATGAGGGTTGTTACACTATAAAATATTAACGCTGAAGCAGAGACAAAAGATTAAATTTGTGTTTCCGTCGCACCATCTGATGGATTATTTGAGTTCCAATAAGCAAAACATTTTTTTCCTTCTTGCTCTCATTCTCTCTGCTCCTCGTCGTCGTGCAGCTCGACTAAGTAATCAACTCTGACAGATTGTCAATGGGCCCGTCCGGGTCCTGCCAATACCTCTCCTACGTGTACATTATTCCTCTCGGGGGTGTGGAGGGACAAACAAAAAGAGTAGAACGCCATCGATACGCCGCCTTGATATGATCACGGAGGCGGGTCGATGCTCTTGCTTACAGCTCACGAGCTCGGAGCGAGCGGGCCGGGAGCGCAGGAAATCACAAGGAGTGTGAAAATCTCTGTCCCCGTTATCTGGACGGGCCGCGGCTGCTCTTCGTGGATGTTCTGTGGTTTTGTTCGGGCTTTGAAGATATTTTTTTCCTCCCCTGAATTTGCCGGTGTTTGTATTTCACTCATGTTCTGCATCCTGTTTCATCCTGGATGGGTTGTAATGGATTTAAGATGTGAAACGCAGGAGAAGAGGGGAGGCTGAGGGGGTGGGGCTGGGGAGGTGGGGGAGTATTGACTTTTTTTGTTGCTTTTATTCTCTAACAAGTTCACAGAAAATCCACACACAAATGTAAATACACTCTTAGTGGCTCACACATGCAAACACACGAAGCAAAACGAATACAACACACACACACACACACACACTTTGGTTCTTCAGCTCAAACAGCTTAGCTTAGCACAAACGCAGCATCAAGGCTTGAGGTAATGCCATGACATGGATGGAGCTTTCCTGCCCGTGTGTGTGTGTGTGTGTGTCCGTGTGCACTCGCTGCAGAAATGTGGGGAGATGAGAGCCTTAAACACTGAGGGGATCAGACCCGGCTCTCCTGGACCCCGTGGAATACGATCAAAAGGAAGGAGTGTGTGTCTGTTCAGTGATAGCGTTAAAAAGTAAGACGTGAAAAGTCTTCAGGAAAAGATTGTGAAACAGAAGGTGACACAGCAGCAGGTACGACGACCTCAAACCAAAATAAAAAAAAGGAGCATGTTTCAGGTAGTAGGTAGAAAAATGTCCCGTTTTTCATGCCAACATGTCTAAAAAAAATGTGGTCTTTGCAAGCCAGTCCAGAACCTTCCTCTTCTTCCTCCTCAGGATGAATGTGGTTTTTTTTACATTGTTTTGGTAAAAAAAAATGCTCAGACGTCGTTAAGCAATAAAAAAACAATAATAACTCATAAAAACTAGCAAACCCACACTAAAAACTAATTAAAACTGACTGAATTAAAATGTAAAGAGCCACAATGAAACAAAACTAAACTATAATGAAAAATCCAAGATTATTATTAGAACCTTGATGTAAGCCCAGAACCATCACAGAATCAAGCTTTTGCAGTCCGGATGCTCATTTTCCTCTGCTTCATTTAATCCAACAGATCCAGGTTTCCACTGTGTGAAACATATTTAACGTTTAGAATCGATTGAGAGTAAATATTAATTTATTCTGTAAAAACGACTCATTTTAGTCCCAAAAACCTTTTCTTGTTTGATGTAAAGATGCTCTTGTATCTTTTTCCCCGCAGTTGTTTTTATCTCAATATCATTCACTTGTTCACAGACTCACCGTCATACAGAGGGGAGACAGACACAGTGTGTGTGCGTGTGTGTGTGTGTGTGTGTGTGGAGAGATTTAGAAGTGAGGATCAATGAGAAATGTAGAAATCAATGCACTTAGCGGTGGGAAATCAATGGGGCCTAATCGGGATGCCGATGGTACAAGTCAAAACAATTAAGAGGGAAGAAAAATGTTTAACAACCCCTTGGCCCCGCCTCATCCGGATGTTTACAGGGGGGGGGGGGGGGGGGGGGC
>JARVJO010000155.1:19276852-19289874 GCA_031762555.1 Cynodonichthys magdalenae | reverse complement strand
TGAGACAGGATGCTGAGAACAGAGAGAGAGGACGATAAGCGCAACGCCTCCATGTGTCCGTTGTCAAAAGGGTTAAATCTGTTTGTAAAGCTGCAGGTCGGCTTTTTCTCCACCACAGAAGAAGAAAAACAAAATAAGAGAAACAATCGAATGGATTTAAACATTATAAAAATCACTTTAACAGTCATTTGTGAACCTCATGTTCTCCCATCAGATTCATGGGTGGAAACAGGAAGTTGAGATTTGAA
This sequence comes from Cynodonichthys magdalenae, assembly GCA_031762555.1. Taxonomy (NCBI): domain Eukaryota; kingdom Metazoa; phylum Chordata; class Actinopteri; order Cyprinodontiformes; family Rivulidae; genus Cynodonichthys; species Cynodonichthys magdalenae. The sequence continues at coordinate 19,289,626 of JARVJO010000155.1, read as the reverse complement.
GGAACATGAAACAGGAAGTCACACTGAATCAGACTAAAGTCAGTTTTTAATCATCAATAAGCTACAAAGGGAAGTCGTTATACTCCTGTATCACTTTATGAATGAGTTCTTTGCCTAATTAACATCCTCTCTCTCAGAAATGAGAGGAAGAAACAAGCTCCGCCCACAGTGAAAGCTTTAAAGACTACAGGTAGCGATGGTAGAAGAACGAGACAGATGGAGAGAACAGACGCAGTGGTTTCCTGAGGTCTCTCGTAACGTCTCGGTCAGCCTGCGTGTTGCAGGATCGTGGCTGCGTTTGGGGGGGGCGGGGTTGAACCGAGGCCAATCAATAGCGGCAGGCTCTCTTACGACCCCTGAGTTCCTGCTGGCTTGGCTGGCAGGCTGGAAATCAATGGTCCGGGCCAATAACTCAGGCTGGTGTGTGGATTAGTGAACTGTCAACTAATCAGAGAGTTCCTGAATCTGACACTGCAGCTATTAACCTATCGATACGACACTTGGCTCTGACACACACACACACACACACACACACACACACACACACACACACGTGTTGATGAAGACGCCAGCAGAGCGCCCGAAGGTGACTCGCATGTTTCTGCATAAATTTACTTTCTGCATCTTTGAGACTAAACAAGATGCATTATTTCTCCTAATAAAACTACTTTACTGTCAAAACTCAAAATTTATTATCAGATACAAAATAAAGTTTATTCTTTTTAACAGCCTGGGTTTGCTACTTTAAGGTTCTAGCCTGGGTTAGATACTTTTAACATTTAGCCTGGGTTAGATCATTTTAACATTTAGCCTAGGTTAGATACTTTTAACACTTAGCCTGGATTTATATACTTTTAACATTTAACCTGGGTTAGATACTTTTAACATTTAACCTGGGTGAGATACTTTTAACATTTAGCCTGGATTTATATACTTTTAACATTTAACCTGGGTTAGATACTTTTAACATTTAACCTGGGTTAGATACTTTAACATTTAGCCTGGATTTATATACTTTTAACATTTAACCTGGGTTAGATACTTTTAACATTTAGCCTGGATTTATATACTTTTAACATTTAGCCTGGATTTATATACTTTTAACATTTAACCTGGGTTAGATACTTTTACCATTTAACCTGGGTGAGATACTTTAACATTTAGCCTGGATTTATATACTTTTAACATTTAACCTGGGTGAGATACTTTTAACATTTAACCTGGGTTAAATATTAACATTTAACCTGGGTTAGATACTTTTAACACTTAACCTGGGTGAGATACTTTTAACATTTAGCCTGGATTTATATACTTTTAACATTTAACCTGGGTTAGATACTTTTAACATTTAACCTGGGTTAGATATTTTTAACATTTAGCCTGGATTTATATACTTTTAACATTTAACCTGGGTGAGATACTTTAACATTTAACCTGGGTTAGATACTTTTAACATTTAACCTGGGTGAGATACTTTAACATTTAGCCTGGATTAGATACTTTTAACATTTAGCCCGGATTAGATACTTTTAACATTTAGCCTGGGTTAGATTCTTTTAACATTTAACCTGGGTGAGATATTTTTAACATTTAACCTGGGTGAGATACTTTTAGCCTTTAGCCTGTGTTTGCTACTTTTGGCTTGATTTTTTCAGCTTTTAGTTGTTTTAGCTTTTAGGTGCTACATTAGCCTTTTTGCCAAACTTATCCTACTTTTCACATTTAGTTTGATCTTTAGCTAGGTTTCTGCTTGTTTTAGCTGTTCCAGTTTAGTTTCTTTAGCTTTCAGCATCACATTTTAAATCACAGAAAATATAATTTGTCTAATTAAAAAGGATTTCTGCTCTAAACGACTTCATCCTTAAGAAGCATGATGTGTCACTTTTAAAACCTCAACACTTCTTTTAGAAAATTAACATTTTAAACTGTGTAATTAAAACAAAAACCTTTGACGTGTTTGAAAGAATAACTAACTTTAAAGTCATTAGTTTGTATAAAACAAAACAGTTTGATCACATGTTCTGTGGCTGCTGCTCTGACCTCTACAGAACATGTGATCAAGAAGCAGAAATGTTAATGTGTTCGAGTTATTTAACAGAAACACAGTGAGATCGACTCAGAAAGTAAAAGAAGGTTCATTTTTTAACATCTGAACATCTTTACTAAGTAAAACAGACACTTTAAGTCATTTCATGAAAACTTCAGCCTTGTTTTTATTCATAGTTTCTACTCGAACTCCCGGCTGCAGTTTTATTGTTTTATTATGTAGACTCAAGTCTTTTCATATTCTCATGTTCTTCCAGTGCGGAGCTGCAGGTTTGTTCTGTGTCCAGGGCGCTGCTTCGTTTTACATTATTCCTCCCCATTCTTCTGGCCCTTTCTACGTTTTTTAGGGGTGGGGGGGGGAAGAAAAAGGGGATTATTTTGGGGGGTAATTCCATTGAAACCGCTCTGAAATAACTTGACTTGGCATGTGCCTATACAAGGCTGCACAAAGGACTGCAGGAATACCATTCAGTAATGGGGTAAAGCAAGAGAAGACTCAGGACAAAAAGCCTCTGTGTGTGTGTGTGTGTGTGTGTGTGTGTGTGTGTGTGTGAGCAGCTGAAATAAGGGAGAAGAGGGAGAACAAATCACCTGCGAGAAAATAAGACAGCAAGTAGGAAGAGAAAAAAGGAGATTGAATGAGAAGCAAAGAGAAAGAGAAAATCAGGGGTTAATAAAAACAGAAAAAATGTCCAAACTTGGTTCATTTATGCAGGAAACATTTCTGTATTTGTCATCATTTTAACTCTCGCTCTTTTGAAATGCTATATAAAACATAATGATCAAAAACTAGATCAAATATATGAAGGATTTTTGTTTTTCCTGCTTCACTTAAAGCAGCACGTTGTGTAATTTTTCATGTTTACTCGTGAATTTCCCCGGAGAACAGAGTGAAAAAACTAAACAGACTAAACGATTGAGAAGTGGCAGCAGAAGATGCACGAAATGAAGAAAAAGCAGAACGGACAGGACGAAGAAGTGGACGGAGTCTGAAATCAGAGGACTTGTTGGGGGGGTTTGAGGCGGGGGTGGGGGGGTCGGATGGCGCTGCTGTCTAATGATAAGAGCTGCAGGAAGAAAGGCGGGGAGCGAGTCCAGAGCTAAAAGAAAAGAGGAAGGTTACTGCATCACAGCCGCCGAGGGGAGAGGGGTGGTGGGTGGGGGTGAGGGGGGGCTCCCACACACTTCGGATTAGGAAACATATGCAGTGGAGTAGCGAGGGATTAGAGGGTGAACGAGAGCTGGAAGGAGGAAAAGAAGAATGCTTTCTGGGAGGAGAGGAGGGCTGTAGGTACTCGGTCAGGCGTATTTCCACCCTGCTTTTATCCTGACCCCCCCCACCCCCCCCACCCAGCCTTCCCCCCACCTACTCACCTTCATCTTTGAACCTCGGGGATGATTAGTGTGTGAGGACTTGGAGGGAGACCGGGGAGGAGGCCGTTTGGAGGGACTTTCATTTGCTGCTGATACAAGATGAGAGAAAACCGGATTTTATATTTAGCATTTTTAGGGAAGACAAACTAAAATAATCAGAATGACTTATTTATTAATCAACTAACTGTTGTGATTTTACTGGTGCTTTAATTATTCATACAGTAAACTCCTCAGCAGAAAAGACAAAACATTTGGATGTTTTAGGACCTGAAATTAACAGATTTTAAGGCCGTCTTAAATCACTGACATCAGAACATTTCATTCCAAACTTAACTTTCAGATGCTGATTTTGGACAAATTGGAAAGAGAAAAAAAAAAAACTTTTAATTTTGTCAACCAGCAAATCAACAACTTGTTTTCCTTAAATAATAAAATAATCCTGAAAACTTAAATGCTTTTAATATTTAAAAAAGCTCAATTTAAACTCCAAAAACATCTGATTAAAGATGGTTGCTTATGCACCTTTGACTTTGTTGTATGTTGTGTTACAGGACAAAGTAAAGATGAAGATAATTATAACCAGGATAAAAGCAAAACAAATAAAACAGAATAAAATAAAAAAACAAACCTTGTTGCTCCATAAGAAGACGTCTAAAATTCAGCAAAACCAGGAACTGAGTTCATCTACAGGTAGAAAAATGGACGTGTGGTTGTTTCAGGTCCTAAAGCCAGCGTGTGACGTGGAGTGGAGTGTCCATCAGTGTCCATCAGTGTCCATCAGTGTCCACGGCTGAGCTGCAGAGGACAGACAGATTCTAATCAAGGTGGACGTCTTTTTAAGACCATCTGAGCTGGAAGATTGACAGTCATTATGTGACGTTTGAACAAAATGCTTCAATCATCCTGTATCAGCAAAATAATCATTTTATGAAAGGATCAGAAAATAAGAGTCCTTTCTGGACGGACACCCAGGGGTCAAAACGTGGGATTTTCTCCACAGTGAGACGTTTGGACTGTGAAAATTTTGACACTTTAAATTTTCCTGCTTCAGCAATTTCACCCTTCATGTTTAGTTTTAAATTTAGTTTCATTTTCTTACATCCTGTAAGACTCAGTTTAAAAACTATTACATTTAGCAAATATTAGCAGTATTTGTTTATTGTAAACAATCTGCTCTGAATAATTCAGAGAAAAGCTGCGATGTTTCTGTAAATCTAACACTTTACAGAACGTGTGTGTGTGTGTGTGTGTGTGTGTGTGTGTGTGTGTGTGTGTGTGGAGTTACGCAGCGTCACAAGTCAAGGTCAGGTGATAATTCGCCTGAAAGCTGCAGTGAGATGAAAGGAGGTAAAAATGGGAGAAATGACGGAAACATGATGCTGAAAGTGAAGATGAGGACAATTTCCTGATGAAGAGTGGAAACTATTTAAATCTCCCCATCAGACAAACTTTCTTTTTATTTTTTATTTTTTAAACGTTTGTCACGTTTATCTGTACTGAGACAGAAAATGTCAATTTAATGAGTAAAAAGGAGTTCTGTACTCCGATGTAAACAAAAAAAAATAAACCTGATTTTCATCTTTTATTTTCTAACCTCCAGCAGATATGTTCCTTTCTAAACACTCTCCCTTTCCTCTCTCTCTCTCACACACACTCTCCTGATTCTGAAAGGTCAACCCGTGTTGGATGAGGTCAGGCGTCTGGGATGAAGTTGACCTTTGACCTTCAGGGCACTGCTGCCTGCTTGCATCCTAACCAGCTGGACAATGAATCGCCCATAAATGTCTTCTCTCTATGTGTGTGTGTGGATCCAGTTGGAGCTTTAGTTTCTGCTCTGATGTGTGTGTTTATGCGATGAATTAGATTTACCTCCTCAGATTGAAGCGGGCCGGGTCGTGATGCTCAGGACAGTATCAATCAGGAAGTCGGATCCCTTCAGCTCCAGCTCACTCACTGCTTCTTCCTCGAGCAGGTTAATATGTCATTAACTGCCATTATCTTCGCGACAGTCGCCACGGCAACAGCCATCCGGACATGGGGCCGACAACCCCTCCCTCGTAGCTCAGCATCCTGCGGATCCGACGAGCAATGAGCAGATTATTGGAAATCAATCCAGGGGAGTTACTGTTTTCCTGACCTCCCGGTCCGCCATCCCTCTATTTACAGAAGAACGGCGGTCAAATGTTGACTGTGGTGGAGTTTACACAGATGTCGATACAGGCGAGTCAATAATCGTTCTGAGCTCCATAAATCTGAAAATTAAAAAAGAATCAAGTTTATTTTAGATTTAATATTCATCTATGAGGGTGACTGCTTCTTAAACGCTGATTAAAAGATTTTTAACCCATCAGTCCGCTTGATGTTATCGACCCCTTTGATAATAATTCCTTTTGGACTTCTGAGTGAAATGACAGAGAACCACAGGGGGTGGAGTGGGCCTACATGCGGGGGGCTTCTCCTCCTTATCAGCCACGGAGCAGTCCTGATCCTTATTTTCCACGCTGCAGTCAGGAAATATTAGTTAAGAGCCTGCAGTTCAAGCTTGGCTACACAACACAACCACCACAATAATCTGACAGTTGCTCAAATAATTTAAAAGAACAGGCTGAAATCAGCTGCTTTGCTTGTGGACAATAATTAAGTAAAATATTTAGGGCGTGTTGTATAACTCAAACTGAGTATTAGTTTAGAAAAGAAGCCACAGTCACTTTATTTTTGGTTAAATGTATGGTTTGTTTACAAGCTGTCAACTAATGCGTTTTTGAAAAGGTTATTTATAAAATCCAAACTGCTGCTAGTTTACAAACATGAATGGGTTTCATAAATTATTTAATGAAAGACGAATTCCATCATTAAAAATAACATGTAACACTGTACTTTGTTCAGTAAAAACTTATGGATGGAAAAATAACTAAAAGTTATGACTTTAACAAACAGTTCTATACGAGGCAAAAAAGAAACAAATGTTATAACGCAAATATCCAGAAAGAAAAAACTTGAATAATTGGGGTTTTAATGACTTTAGACTTATTCAAATCTGACTTTTATTTTTTAAAATGTTCTTCCTGCTCACTCATGCGCGGTGCATACAGGCAAGAAGTGCGCGTGCGCTGTTGTTAGCCGATTAGCTTTATATCGTTAGCATAAACTCAAACGTAAAAATCATTGAGTAACCTCTTTTCAAGTTGAGGTCGTTTACAGAGCTTTGCGGTTAAAGTTGAAATTAACAATTTCCAGCTGAGTATTTAAACTATCCGAGTCAAAACTTTAAAAAACTTTAAGAGCTTTAGCCTGACGCTAGCAGACACAGCCGTGAATATTCTCAAGATTTTGACGTCGATTTCAGATTAAAACGAGTTAGACCGTGTTTTCAGACTTAATACAGTAACTACAGCTACAAGTTTACATTTTAGGGTCAACATATGAAATAAGTTGCTAACGAGAAAACAACTAATTTGAGTCTAAAAACTCACCTGTGACCCGTCAGCGTTGCCTAGCAACAACAGACTGACTGGATCTATGGTGTCACAGGCGGAGGGATACCTTCTAACTAATGAAGCAAACAGTCGAAGTGGCGTTTGGAGGGATTTCAGAGGACGAACGGACGAGCCCCGGCCTCGCCCTGCGGGCTGCACCGGCAGAGAGACCGGGTTCTGATGACTGAGTGGCCGGCTGACCTTTAACCCCGGGGGGCGAGACTTCTGCGACTTTGGCCTCCTGCAAAATAAGGACCAAAAAAAGTCTCCTACAGGGTGGTCATAATGATTTACTGAAAAGGGAAAACAGCTAATCATCTCTAAACCAGACTGAGCAGGATCAAGTTTAAATCAAATTCAAGAAAAATTTAATTTAATAATGAAATATCAAAGAAACAGAAAAAAAATTTCATTGTGAAAAAACTAAAGAGGATGCACTAATTAGATGTGAAATAAATTGTGTTATAAGTGAAGTGTTACAGTTTGGGGGAAAACGGATCGATGACAAATCAGGAAATGGAGGATTTTTGTTAAATCCAGAGACTTATCATGCTTTTTTCTGCTCTCACAAATATTTATATTTAAAATAACATTTATACATGTCGGCCTTTGAACACAATTATTTAAAAGTCTTTATTTTACTCACATATAAATAAAAAATAAATCCTGATTAAGGCCGCAGCTTTCCGGGAGATGGAAAAATAAAAAACTTCAGTTTGATGAACAATTAATTATTCAAATATTTAATTTCGTTAGATTTTACATTTCTGCTTTTAATAAAACTTTTTATTTGTATTTTTAGCGTTTTAAATAAAATAAAACGAATATTTCTTCTCCTAGACAAAGTTAGCCTAATTTATGACTCACATATTTACAAATTAAATTAATTTTATTTAAAAAGAATAGATTCTTGTAGGAGGTTTTTTAAAATACGAAAAGGAGCTAAAATATATAATTTTCTTTACTTATGCTTATTTGCATATAAACAAATATGTTTGAGTTATTTTTTCTGTTTAAATTTGCCAAAAACAGAGAAACTTAAAGGTTAAATAAACGAAAAATGATGAACGAAAAAAATTGCGGATTATTTAAATATGCAAATAATCTGTAATTTCTCACATACAAAATATCTTTAAATTTTGTGTTAAAATCTAATAAAAGAATAATAAAATAATAATAAAAGAACATTTTCAGGAAATAAAAAAAAATTGACATTTCTTTAAATAAAAACTTGGTGTAATTAATAACTTCTGTTGTTCTGAAAATAATAAAATAAAATGATTCCACGCTAAGATCAATTTAAAAGATTTAATTATGTGAGTTTATTAAGATAAATTTATCCTGCATTCTAAGACGTTTTAGTTTCATAAATACCTGAAGAAATTATTAAAAAATGAGTAAAAACTTCGATGTTTGATGTTTCTGTTTTGGACTAAATTTATAATGTTAAATGGAGTTAATTAGTGCGTGAAACCTGCGCGCGCAGCAACTGGTTCTGGTCCAGGTTCGGATCCGTTTGGATTTATTTAATTGAATAATAAAACGCTCGAGTGTTTGAAGCAAAAAATACTTTAAAAAGATGGGAATAAATGGAGTTTTATTCATTTAAAACCTCAAACCTGCAGGATCAGATATCAAACATGATGAACTCAGATTACACACTTTATTAATCCCACTTTAAGATTAATTATCCCGCCCGAACTTTCAGGACAATTAAAGGGAAACACATAATCCCTGCTTGGACATTTATTTTAAATTAAATCCAAATATATTTCTGATTTTTCACAGAATCAGCCTAAAACCTGATATGATGCAGACTTCACTCGCTGCGGTTCTGAGAGATTCTGAGAGGTTCTGAGAGGTTCTGGTCTGCAGGTTCAGTGCAGGAGGAGAGGTGGTCCAGAACTGGACTCCTGCAGCCTCCCTCCTCAGCTTCATTCTTATGTTCATCATTAAGATTTTATTTAGTTTTAAAACACAAAAATTACATTTCCACTGTTGTTTGCAAATTTCTTTTAAAATGTTATTTCTTTTCAACATAATCAGAATCTTGATACATTAAAGTTAATATTTTTCAGCTGAAAACAGACAAAAAATAAAATCTTTTCTGCAGCTTTTCACTGACTGCAGCACATTTAAGAATAAAAGTTAAAAGCTGCAGTCACACTAAAATGAGGTGAAATATTCGTTAAATTCTGCAACAACAGGTGAGTTTTATGGATTAATTAACTAAAACAGTTGAAAAAAATGAAAGTTGAGACATTAGAGGAGGAGATGATGAAGACGAGGAGTGAGCAGAAAGAGGCAGGAGGAGGGAGGGAGGTGTTTGAAGGGAGGGGGCGTTTAAAGCTGCTGAATTAAAACACCGTGAGGCCCTGCGTGTCCTCGGCACGTGCACCGGGCCTCCAGAAGAAAAGGAGCTGCGGCCCATCTGGCTTTTCAGAGGAGGAGGAGGAGGAGGAGGAAGGGGGGTGAGTCTGGTCGAATTGGACCAGAGTTAAAACAGCCACATGTTCTGGATGTTCTACAGCTTAGGGGATCAGAGAAGCTTCAAAATTAAAGAAACAAACCAAAAGTGAGCTTTTATTTTGAAAGGATATACATAAAAGAGTAAAAATCAGTCAGAATTCAGACATGTGAAGGTGACAAATCACGCGTGTCTGTTCAGAAAACGCTCACCTTTAATCTATATGTGTCCTTTGGAGGGTTTTTCTTCACATCCTGTACCTCCCCTGCACTCAGCATCTTAGCTGTTTCCATGGCGATGGAGTTGAGACTGCAACCTGAAAGGGTGTGTGTGTGTGTGTGTGTGTCAGCAGCAGGTGATGTGTCTCAGCTTATAGTCGCCTGTGAGCTGCAGGACGTCGTTTTTCTTCTGTCCAATAAAAGTTTATTAAAGTCGAGCAAGATTTTTAAAAATCAGACCTGAGCAGTTGAGTCAATAATTCAAGATTATTTCCAAATTATAATCCTGAATTTAATAAAGATACAGATCATTAACAGATTCAGGACAAAGTGACAAAAACAAAATGATTCATTTCAGATATTTTCCCTCAACCTGTAATCAATACAAGAATAAAACTAATTAAAATAATATTATAATACTCAAAAACTGTTGTTAAACATGCATTAATGGTAATTTAATTCTCCAAACATTATTCTAACTTGACTATTTTATCAAGTAAAATAAAGCTTAAAGGTTAGAAACAAATGAATGAATACAAATGACGTAACTGTTTTGCAACATCTGTTTTAACGCCTCCCACACAGGAACTTCCCGACATGCAAAAGAGGAAATCCCAACAAACAGCACAGCCTTCACCAGCTATCTACGGATTATAATCTGCTGGATTAAATGGAGGATGTGTTGATCTCAGTGGAGGACGATGGAAATCTAAAAGTTGTTAAACATTATAATCTCAGGTACGGAAAACTCTGAGCTTTTGGTAATCTTGTAAATAACTTTTTTCGAGCGTCTGACGAGTTCACCTTTCGTTATAAACATGTTTATAACTGCAGTTTATAAAACACACAGCGCAGATATGACGACAGCATCAGAGCCGAATTGATCAAAACTTAATACTCACTCGATTCAGTTTGATTTGATTGTGTTGGAAACTCCCGACAGGCGACACGGCTGTAATTAGGTGTTTTGTGGTAAATTTCGTGCAGGTTTCTGCTCGAGCGGCTGCGGGGGGATGACCTCCAGCGGCCCCCGGTGGTCAGGTGGTGGAACTGCAGGCAGAACTGCCAAGACGACACATTCTGGCTGAAACGTATGTTTGTCTTCACTCTCCTCTACGGTTTGATCAGGTAAACTCATTTAGCTGTTTTTAAAATATGTTTTAGACATAAAAATGTAAATATTTAATCTTTTAAATTATCAAAATACGATGATGAATCTGTGTCTCTGCTCCATGTTTTGAGTGGTACACACCAAACAGCCCTGTGACTACCTGTCACATAAACACATAGATATGTCCTTGGAGGACTGTTGTTTTAGGTCAATTTTATTATTTTTTTTAAATAGTTATGTCATTTTGTCAGTTTTGAAATAAAAGCATTAATTTATTTATTTTTCTCCTCAACAGGATATGTTACGAGTCGTTTGGCACTCCTTGTAAGTATTTTGTTTTTCTGACTGATTGAAGAAAAATAGATGCATTAATCACTTTTTTCCCCCGTAGACATCCCTTTTGACCGAAGCGGGATATCCCTGTCTTATCAGCTGCTGTGGTATGGAATCCTGTTCGCGGCCATGTTCAGTGAGTGAAACTTGAACCTGGATTCTGTTTATTCCAGCAGGTTTTCCTGAGCGGAGCAGCTCAGCGAGTGTGTGGTTGAACGAGCAGATAAATCCAGCAGGGTGTGAGTTTGTATTCTGAGCCAGAGTCAGGGAGAATTATTGTTTGATATAAAAAGCTGCTCGGTCGGTTTTAAAAACAGGAAGCTGTTTTGAAAAGTTTCAAACATTAAAAATACTTTCAGTTTAACTTGGATTGTCTCGTGTTTTTTGTTTAAAGGAACTGTTTTTGCTGATTATTTTGCAGCTGCTGTCTTTGCGCTCTGGCTGCTGATGAAGGTGAGGATGACTGCTCCGTCGCAGAGGAAAAAGGAAATAAAAAGCATCTCTGGTCTCGTCCAGCACCTTTAATCAAACAGGAGGGACCTCAGAGCTGACTGTAAAAATCTGTTTATGTCCTCTGTGCTCTTTTTTTATTTTTTATATGAAACATGAATGATTTTCGGAATTAAAAAAAAGTGTTTTTGCTGCAAATGTTAATGAAACATCGTTTTTTTAGCTACCTAGATAATTAGTGCCGGCCCAGTTCTCTGATTGATGACACGTGGTTTGACTTCCTGTTTAGATTGATGCTGTTTTTATTTAATAATCTTGTTTCCATCAGTGGGTTTCCTCGGTGGTCTCTCTATAAATCTGTGTTTTTCTGAACGGAAGGAGAAAATCTAAAGTAAAAAATAAATCCAGTCGATGTTCTGCAGCTCCATTTGTTGTTGCAGACGACGAGACGCTCAGATTGAGAGACTCATACAACACTATTCATTATTAACACACCCAATATAGCTGCTCTGGACACACACACACACACACACACACACACGCTCAGAGGAGCCCTCCAGGACCCTCCCCCTGACCCTGCGACCTGGACGCCATGGTAACCCCTCTGACCCATCCTGCTGTTGCTGTGGTAACAACCTTGGAGCATGTCTGACCACTGCCCCCCTCCCTCACTAACACACACACACAGCACTGTAGCCCCCCCAGCTGCCCCCTCCTCCTGCTGCACGCCGAGCCGAGGCAAACCGATCGATATTCTATCACACAGAACAGTGGAGCGAGAGAGAGGAGGCCACGGGCCAGCCAGATTACTGCGAGGAGGGGGTGTGTGAGGGAGGGGGGCGTGTGTGTGTGTGTGTGTGTGTCAGAGGAAGCGAAAAAGGTTTTAGGGAAGGTGTCGGGGAGGTGTGGAAAAGGGTTTTAGCGTGCGGGTGTAATCGGGTAGGAGATTGAGAGAAGGTGTGTGTGTGATGTGTGTGTGTAGGTGTGTGTGTGTAGGTGTGTGTGTGTGTCATAATGAGCGGAGTGGAGCTGCAGAGCTACCAGGCATCTCCTCCTCTTTATATTCTAACAGATGTTTGTTGGTGGATTTCTGCCTCTCTGAGTGTTTTTGGATGAACAGATTCTTTCGCTTGAGTGGCACAAACTACACACACACACACAAACTACACACGCATACACACACACATACACACATACACACACACACACACACACACACACACTCAGTCTGGTACAGCTATCTTTATGGGGACCTTGCATTGACTTCCATTATTTTTTACAGCCTAACCCTGACCACCA
>JARVJO010000155.1:19236007-19272017 GCA_031762555.1 Cynodonichthys magdalenae | reverse complement strand
CCGCCCCCCCAGAGGAAGACGAGGATGAAGAGTACGGCAGTGAGTTCTGGCAGTGAGTAAATAGAGGCAGGAAATGGCAGTGATCACAGAGCTGATCCGGGCGTGTTTTCTCTAAAGCAGCAGAACCACGGCGCCCCCCTCCGGCCTGGACTGGTCCGGCCCGGCCCGGCCCGGCCCGGCCCGGGTGCTGAGACAGGAGCTGCTGTGATGTGGCTCTGCAGCCAAACAGTCACGTTTTTATTCTTTTATCTACATTTACTGTGACGTAATAATAATAATAACAATCATCGGCACAAACTGTGTTACTGGCAGAGTCGTGCTGTAAGACTGAGAGGACGGTGGGCGGGGGGAGGGTTTGACTCCGCCCCCAACCGTCCCCTCTTATGTTGTTGGTCCCCTCATCATCGTGTTTTTATTTTATCTGAATCTTTTTGGAAATGAAGATGGGTGGGTGAGGAGGAGTAAACAGTTTTCTGAGAGAGGGATGGAGGGGAGGAAGAGGAGGAGGAGGAAGAGGAGGAGGAAGAGGAGGAGGAGGATGAGTTCAGTAAATGATGCTTTGATAATTTAATAGTACGTCTCTTTTTCCACCCAGCCTGCAGAGAAACAAGAGAAAAAGAGAAGAAGACCGTGTGAACCAAGAGAATCATGGGAAAACGGCGTTTTCGTGCTCGCGCCTCGTCTTACCTCCGGGGTTTCGGCGAAGGATGAGTTTTCGGATCTCGTCGTAAACAAAGATGAGGAAGCTGTACGGGAACGCACAGAACCACCAGCTGGGCCTGAGTCGGGTTCAGAGCAGAACATTTTTCACTTAATTGTTCATTTTTTATGTCAAAATAAAAAAAGGACAAGTTTGTATTTAAAAACCAACACTTTGTATTAAAAAGTCAGTTTAATAAATGTATGAAGAGCTGCTTGTTGGAGAAAAAAATGTGGATTTTTGTCTTTTAGAAAATGGAATTAAGAAAAATTCAAATCATGTTTTATTATTCATTCTGTTTCTTTTACTTATTCAAACCCAGGAAAAACTAAAAACAGAGCAGGAACCCTGTGAGTTATAAAAACAGCTTTAAATGTTAAAGTAGTTTTGGTTCTGGGGGGACGTACTTGAGTGGGTACATCCGTAGAGCCACGTCCATCCCGGGGGAGTAGGACAGAAACGCAGCCAGAGCTGTTTCCTCAAACAAACCGAAGATCAAAATCTTATTCCTGCAGGAAAATGAAATGAAAAGCAGGCAGGAGGTTACACGGTTACGTTTCACTCAGTGAATCTGTGGGATCAAACGGGATAAATTAAGACTACACAACCACATGTTTTTAAAGCAAACTTCAGGCGATTTGTTGAACTCACCTCATGCCCTGCTGGAACACAGAGTTACGTCTGGTCTTACAGATGATGACGTCCGCCCACTGCACCACCACGATGCTGACGAAGAACGCCGTGTGACACGTGAACTCCACGATCTTCCTCTGCTCGTAGGTCTGAACAGAGGAGAGGCAGAATGTTTGAACACAGATCAGATTAACGGAGCGACTCCGTCGGGGAGAACAGGAAGTCTGCGCCTCACCCATTGCTGCCCGTAGCTGTCCTCCAGGTCGTTGTTGGAGCGGTCGTCCCAGTTCAGACGGATCCCGACCAGAACAGCCGGCAGAAAACCGTTTTCAGCCATGATGACAAAATAAGCGAAGAAGCCACCGAGGGCTTGGATCATCCCTGCAGAAACACAAAGTTTGAAATGTTTACTTGATTCTAGTAACAAACCGTGGGGAGGAAACAGGAAACAAACCAACCGATCTGTCCGTAGGCGATGCTGATGAGTCTCTCGTTGACCAGCTTGTCCCTCATCGGGTTCCTCGGCTGGCGCTTCATGATGTCACTCTCTGCTGCTTCGTAGGCGAGAGAAATGGCTGGAACCTGAAGAGGAGAAACAATAATAAATCCTCTCTCTTTGTGTTGTTTTGAAACACCGCAGCTGGTAGTTTTTGTTTAGAAGTGATTGGTTTATTTTAACATGTTTTTATGTTTTGTCGGACCCCAGGAAGTGTAGTCTTTACTGCGGTGGTCCTAAAGAGAATCCTTTTAAAGAAACAAACAAGCTGAAATGATGAATTAATGAAGAACGTAGTTTTATTTTGTAAACTTCATGCCTGAAAGCAAGCAGAGAGAAAAGATAAAACATGTGAAATAATGTCAGTTTTATTTTATTTAAGTAAAACAAATTTAATTTATTCAACCTAACGTTTTTTACAAAGCAAGAAAAACCAGCTGTTGCATAAAAAAAGTCTTATTTCTGTATTTTTTCTAACTTAAATAAAAAAGCAGAATGTGGTAGAACTGTGTTCCTACGCTGCCACCTAGTGTCTCATTATTTGATCTTCCTTTAAGCCTGATTAAAGTGGAAACTAAAATAAAAACATGTTTGTTTAGACGCTGCAGAGCATTTTAACTGGGTGTTTTTGTCAGATGAAGCTGGTTCAACAAGGATAAATACAGTTTGTATGTTTGTTATATTACAGTGGGAGTTATTTCTGTTAATAAAAGCCCATTTATCTGTGATAGAAATGTTTAAATTGTTGTTAAATCAGATTATATTATTTTGTCACCATGTCAGTTCCCAGGTCGATGCAGAGGATGGTGATGGTGCCCAGAGGCAGGGGGATGTTGACCAGGATGAAGAACAGGAAGGGGGTGATCTCTGGGATGTTGCTGGTCAGGGTGTAAGCGATGGATTTCTTCAGGTTGTCAAAGATCAGACGCCCTAAATGAACAAATATAAAAGATAAATATAATAAACAGGTTTTGTTTCACATTTACCCCCTTTGTTAACCTACCTTCTTCTACTCCAGTAACAATGGAGGCAAAGTTGTCATCGAGCAGGATCATGTCTGCAGCTTGTTTGGAAACATCAGAGCCAGAGATCCCCATGGCGACGCCGATGTCTGCCTTCTTCAGGGCGGGAGAATCATTCACACCGTCTCCCGTCACGGCCACGATGGCTCCCTGACACACAGACTGCGATCAGAACCAGGAAGAGCGGCGACTCGAGGATCACGAGAGTGAAGGACGTACCTGTCGCTGGCAGCCTTCCACAATGATGAGCTTCTGCTGAGGGGAAGTTCTGGCAAAGACGATCTCCGTGTGGTTCTTCAGAATATCGTCCATCTGTTCCTGAGTGAGGTCTTTCAGGTCTGTACCGTGGATCACACAAGCTTTGGCATCTCTACACAAAACAAACAAAGCAAATAAATCAAAGTATAATCTCAGATCTGAATAATGTTTTGAAAAATCTAATGTTAAATTTGAGAAATTGTACAATCTTTTTTGGTAATTTTAACATTTTTGAGATTCTGTTTTATTTCCATTTTATACAACATCCTGATTTCCCTTCATGGGATCAATAAAGTATCATTCATTCATTTTTTCAGAGCAGAGGCTGTACACGGCTGCCATGGATGCAGATAACATAAATGTTTGTTTTTACCTGGGGTTAACCTGACTGACAGGAATGTTTAGCCGTGCAGCGATGTCCTCCACCGTCTCGTTTCCCTCAGAAATGATTCCAACCCCCTTAGCGATGGCCTTGGCTGTGATTGGATGGTCTCCAGTCACCATAATAACCTAACAAGTTAAAAAAGAAGATACAGAGTTAGGTGATGAAAAATAATTGTCTTGTTTTTCTCATTTAAAGAAGTTGGAGGTACCTTGATGCCTGCGGAGCGGCATTTCCCCACAGCATCGGGCACGGCGGCACGAGGAGGATCGATCATGGACATGAGGCCCACAAAGCAGAGGTTGTCTGTTTGGAAGTTAACGTCGTCCGTGTCGAAGGCAAAACCTTTTGGATATTTGTCCTCGGGCATGAAGACGTGACAGAAACCTGGAGGGGAGGAGTGATCACTGATGATCTTCAGGTTCACACAGCAGAAATATTCCCCATCATCCAGTCTCTCTTACCCAGAACTCTCTCTCCCAGCCCTCCCAGTTCCAGGTAGGCGTTCTGGAAAGCCTCCTTCATCTCATCGTCCATGGGCTGCTCTTTGCCCTGCATCATGATGGTGGTGCAGCGGTCCAGGATCCTCTCAGGGGCGCCCTTCATCACCAGCAGGTAGCGGTTGTCATTTTCATCCTCCGTTTCATGAATTGAGAGCTGGATGGGAACAGATCACTGTTGGTACGCGGAGCATTTATTAAATGTTACGGTGCGTTTCATGAACCGCTCACCTGATACTTGTTGGTGGAGTTGAACGGGATCTCGGCCACCTTCTTGTTCTTGTCCCTGACGGCTTTGACGGCGCCACAGGACAACTCGATGCACTTGAGCAGAGCCGACTCGGAGGCGTCGCCGGCGACCTCGCGCTTCAGGATGGGTAACGATTCCTGACCGGCCTTGAAGACGGCGCGGTTGCACAGCGCGGCGATGCGAGCCAAAGACACCCATGTTGTTGAACTCTTGTCGAAGGACGAGCCTGAAGTGTAAAATAAATACATAAATGATGCTTTGATTACTTTATCTCAGGTGTGTATCTGGAAGAATCATCAGGAACTAAAATATGAATCCCACCAGACTGGTCCTCGGTGGTGTCGGCTTCGTGGATCTGATTGTCGAACCACATGTGGGCCACGGTCATCCTGTTCTGGGTCAGGGTGCCCGTCTTGTCGGAGCAGATGGTGGAGGTGGAGCCCAGAGTTTCCACGGCCTCCAGGTTCTTCACCAGGCAGTTCTTACGAGCCATCCGCTTGGCGGTCAGCGTCAGACACACCTGGAAGGGAGGAGAGATGACAGAGACGAAACCAACAGGAAGAAAGATAAAAATCAAACAAAGAGAGAAAGAAGAGTTAGTGTTTTATTGTAAATAAGATCACAGATGAGCATCTGCAGGCGTTAAACTACGATCTGCTGGTGTGGATCCAAGACAACTGGACTCTTTCTGATTCTTGAAGACGTTTTCTTTCTCATCTAATAACTTTATTCAAGTGAAACTCCTTCAAAAATAAAAAAAAAAGTCCAGCAGCCTTCGATTCAGCGTTTTAACTAGCATCTTCTAAAGTTAAACATTTAAACCAAACCAATCAGGTGCCTGAAGACGTTTATCCTGCTCAACATCTCAGCAAAATGCACTACAATGAAGAATCCTCAGAGTTAAATCACAGCCCAACAAGCGATGCAGAAGCACAAACAAGTGAAGTTACGCAGCAGAGCAGAGGGGCATTAATTTATCATGCCAAGTACAGCAAGACCAGTGGGCCAAACAGGACCAGCAAAGTCCAAGCTGAAGTTGGCCTGCTAATCAGAACTATTAACGGGCCTAATGTCTTTACATTTGCTAGCTGTTGTCATTGCAGCGAGCTCTGCCACTGGCCTGGAAAAGAGAGGGAGACACACGAAGACGAAGGTGGAGAGAGAGAGAAACACAACAGAACAACTTCACCACAGAAACAAACCGTAACACAGACACGATGTTAAAATGTAAAAACAATAATCAGCAACATCAAACAGCACACAGAGAAGGGAAGCAGAGAAAAATCAAACCACACCACAGAAAAACAGCAGCAGAGTCGCTGAATACGACACAAAAAACACACAATAACTTTAAAACTGATCAACAACAATTAAAGCTTAAAGTCAACAAATTATTATTTGAATGGATTGTCAGATTTATGTGGTAAAAATATATAAAAGGCATCATTTTCCTGGATTAATCTGCAGAAAGAGAAGTGAAAGATGAGGCAGATGTACGGACAGTTTAACCACAAACAAAGTGTCTCTCTGACGACTCACGGTGACCGTGGCCAGAAGTCCTTCAGGCACGTTGGCCACGATGATGCCGATGAGGAAGATGACCGCCTCCAGCCACGAGTACCCCAGGATGAGGGAGAGGACGAAGAAGGTCACACCAAGGAACACAGCTACGCCTGTGATGATGTGGATGAAGTGCTCGATCTCTTTAGCAATGGGAGTCTGAAAAAAATTCAAATATATTAAATATAATAAATAGTTGTTGAAGTAAACGGAGCCCATAAGAAATGTGCAGAAAAAAAACAGGTTGTTTGTTGAACAGAAGTTCTGCTGTTTTAATAAAGTAAATCCTGAACATGTCACCTTGCCAGTCTCCAGGCCTGAGGTGAGCGTGGCGATACGACCCATCACCGTTCGATCCCCGGTGCACACGACGATACCACGAGCAGTTCCTGCAGAGACAGGTTAGATACGAAGGAGTCTTATTTATTGTGTCTTTATGAGATCAAACTGATGACTTTATGAAACCACAAGAGGGCGTCAGACACCTCAACACTGAAAAAACTGATCTGACTGTTTTACACTTCAACTGAATTTCCTGTCATTTGTTCTGAGTTTTATGGGTTTGTTGTCGCTCTGTGACGACGTGATGATGGCGGTAAACGTACCCTCCACACAGTTGGTGGAGAAGAAGGCGATGTTGCGAGTTTCCAGGGGGTTGTCATGGGTACAGTCGGGGGACCGGGTCTGGGGTTCTGATTCACCAGTCAGGGATGAGTTGTCCACCTGAACTCAGGAGGAGAAAATGGTTTGATGTTGAGGAGAAAGAGTTAAAGAAGTGATTAATGTAAAAATAAATAGTTTCCAGCCCACCTTGCAGCCATGGGAGGAGATGATACGGAGGTCAGCGGGGATCCTGTCTCCTCCTTTCACCTCCACCAGGTCTCCTGCCACCACCTGCTCAGCGTTGATCTGCATCTTCTCTCCCTCTCGGATCACCAGGGCTTGCTGGGAACAGGGTTGAGAGTTAAAAGATAAAACTAAATAGGATTCTTGTGAATAAATAAATATATATGTTCTCCTGATGCTGACCCATGAGGCGTT
Organism: Cynodonichthys magdalenae; assembly: GCA_031762555.1. NCBI lineage: Eukaryota > Metazoa > Chordata > Actinopteri > Cyprinodontiformes > Rivulidae > Cynodonichthys > Cynodonichthys magdalenae. The sequence goes on along the minus strand of JARVJO010000155.1, from coordinate 19,265,175 downwards.
CTTACCTGAGGAACCATGTTCTTGAAGGATTCCATGATCTTGGAGCTCTTAGCTTCCTGAAAGTAGGAGAAGCAGCCGGTGATGATGACGACGGCCGACAGCACGATACCCAGATATAACTGCAGGGAGGAAGAAAAGGACAAAAAAATATAACAAAGTTATATCACTTTTATCTAAAATTGCAACATTTGAAAGGAATAAAAAATAGACGAGAAAAAAAAAAAGTCTATTTCAGGAAAATGTCAGGTCTGATTTCTTCAAATACCAGAAATGATCTTTAATATTTTCAGCCTCACATCCTGTCACCGATGGCTTCAAGCTGTCAGGAACTGTTTGCTGTTGGTTTTATAACTGTACCAGCCTGTCTGTTCCCTCACGCTCTAATCGATCACTGAAGTCCAGTGTTTAGCTGCATCACTCAGAAAACTATGACCCGACACAGCTGCAGCCAGCAGACTCTAATGGATGAAACAGCTCTGGTCACTCGTACTGACTCAACACTGGTTGTTTCCTCCCTGCCGTCTGAGCCAAGTGTTTGTCCTTTCATGCTGCGTGGCTCAGAGCCGTTTAGCCTCGACGCCGAGCTCTGACCCGGCATAACAGTGCTGACCCGTGAACACCCTCCTCTTCCTCAGCTATTACAAACGCCAGGAGTCGCGGGCTCCCTGCGGCGTGATGAAAACGGATGCTAACAGCCGGTTGGCAGTGTTTGGACAAACAGCTGACACGAGTCTTATCACCGACAGACTCATCCCAACGAACTCAGCAAACTGCTTCCTGAAGCGATAACAGACACAACCACTCACCCTGACCAGCATTCATATTCTTCCTGAGGCTTTTATTTCTGCAAAATAATGCTTCACTGTTTGTCAAGTTTAGAAAATACACATTATATTGTAGAGTTTGCATTCAGAAAGGCCTTAAATTTGAAAAAATCTTCTTGATGACACTATTTTGTAGCAGAATTTTAAAATAATGTTTATTGCATGTGTAGCTGTACTTACGTTATCTCCAGCTGGCTCATCCTCTGTCGCAGCCTGGATGGCGTAGGCCAGGAAGCAGAGGATGGCGCCGATCCACAGCAGGATGGAGAAGCCACCGAACAGCTGACGGCAGAACTTGACCCACTCTGGGGTGGTGGGGGGCGGGGTCAGGGCATTCAGGCCATCCCTGGCCAGGTACTCTGCTGCCCTGGCATTGGTCAGACCCTGGGTGGGGCAGAGGAAGAGGAGGAGGAGGAAGGATTAATAAAGTGGGGTGGATGACAATCAGATCAGATTACAAAAGACAAGGAAGAATTTAACACACAAATGTAGAGGAAAGGAGGAAAAATGTTTTAATTAAGTTAATTTATGAAGAAACAAAGTGTGCTCTGTCTAATATATAATTCAAATATAAGTTGTGTTAAATCAGACAGGAAACAATAATCACCTTACCTGTACGATATCAGTGGTGTATTTTCTGCAAACTTCCTCAACAGACATTTTGTGTTCCGTCTAAGAAAAACAAACAACAAAACAAAAAGATCCAACTTTGATTTTCACAATTCTCTCAGTAACACCTGTGTTGAATAACACTCTGCATATTTTACAAAACTTACAAAGCAACTAACATATGGAAAATTAGGGTTAATTATAATTTTTAGTAGGAACCTTTTAAATGTTTATGTAGTATTTTTTATTTAAAGGATATTATTCATCTCTATATCAAGAGAACAGTCTAGATTAGGCCTAATAACACAAACAAAGCAAATCATTTTACAAACATATTAAATTATTAAGGCAGATCACCACAAACCATAATGAGCCATTATTACTACACAACCACAACTTCAGTGTTATCGCCTTTAAACAGGAGATCAGGCTAGATCACAGCTCTTTGAATGATACAGGATAAACCACCCATCCATCCATCCATCCATCCATCCGTCCATCCATCAGAAATGTCCACAGGAACATCAGTGAGGTCACAGGAAGCAGGAAGTAGTTTACGTACGATGGGCACTTCCTTCTTCAGGTCATCCAGATCCTTGCCTCCCTTCTTCTTGGGTGACTCCTTGTCATCCTTGTCCTGCGTGGTGGCCACACGGTAGCTGTCCGACCGTCCGTACTGAAACACCAAGATTGTTCACATCAGTCCAACATATACAAATATATATATACATACACACATACATATTTATATATATATATATTTACACACACACACAATATATACAGACCAAAATCTACACAAAAGAATGAAAATATATCTATAAAGCTTGAAATACATTTTTCCATTTTCTGTGTGCACGTTGGCTCTGTGTTTGAGTATCTGTGTGATTACGTGTTTCCTGCCATCTGCTTGGATGTGCAGGACTCCCTGGACTGTTTCATCCAGCAGACCGTCAGATTATTGCTGTTTACTACAGCCGCAGATTAACCCACTGAACAATAATAATCCTCCTCAATCACTCTGTCCTTCTGTGCCTCCAGCCTTTGGTTCTGACTCTCCTTCTTCATGGAGCTGAAACATCTTCCTCAAACCTTCAGTGTCAAAAACACTGAACCAGAAATTTAAAGACAGAACGAACAGGAAAAGATTTTTTACTGTTTTATTTACTGTAACTAAAATCCTGATATTTTTAAGCTTGAAAAGCTGTTGGGTTTTTATCTAAGGGACATTTCAGCAATTTTTCAACATTACTAATGTAACTGAGTTCCACGCAGTGTGATAAAATAGAATAAAAACAACGATTCTGACTTCATATTTTAACAGTTTGTACTTTAATCAAAACGTCTACATGTACCAGTAAGTCTTTTTAAATAATTATTTGCTTCAACTCATCAGAATTTAACTGTCAGACATGAACATAACGAGCAAAAATCTTTCCTGAACTAAACAGTTTTTATTCATATAAACATTTATTGACCAGAGGCAATAGATTCATTGATCACCTGTTTCAGATGGTTCAAAAATCACTGAAATGTGTGTTGTGAGATCCGGTGCTACAAGTTTGATGAAGAGTTTGTAATCTGCTAAAATTACAAGTCAACTTAAAAAGAGATTAAAAGAGAGAGTAAAAAGACATATTAAAATGACAAATTTTAAAATGTATGATTTTAAACACTCTGAGGGAGAATGTTTTATACTTTTATTTTTTACTACAATAATTTCATCAGGATTAGATAAAAACAGGAGGAGCCTCCTTTGTGAAACTGCCAGCTGGCACTGATTCAGTTGGTGTTTATTCATGTGCAGCGTCAGACATTTAGTCTATTTTAGGACTTATCCAGGATCGTAAAGTCACATTTCTGCCTCAGATTTTTGAATGGAGCGTCCTGCTGGTTTACCGGCCTTCAGAGGAGTGAAGTAGCTCTGGTCGTGTCACAGCGAGTGGATCATAGTACCGCACGCATAAAAAAATGGATTATCACACAGATCAGTGGACTGACCGACCTAGAAAATACTGCTGGACTGCTTATCACAGAAACACACATGCAGACGTGGAGTAAGAGGGGTCCTCCATCATCGGCACACTTTGTTTACGTTCTCCTCCCTCCAGGCTGCCCATCTGTTTCTGCACTCATCAGAAAATACAAGTCTAGACCACACAAGATGTTTCATAATGTTTTTCTAATAACAAATACGTTCTGATTTATTTTATAAAATGTCCCCATCCATAATCGGAGTCTCTTTCGGTGTGGCACGTCCAAAACTGTCCAATCAAATAAATTTATGCTCTCCTGCAGTTTCCTAGCAACACCCGATCCAACGGGCTAATTGTACCAGGTCAACAGTGAGGTAGGGGGTGTTGGTTTAAAGGATGTAAAACTGTTTTCATTTTAAACATTTGAAGATAAACTCCCAGAAGCAAACAGGAAGTGATGTCAAAGCGACCCCACACAGAATCCGTGACATTGCTGAACAGATCGATGCCGTTTCTCACACCCTCGTGCACAGATGGAAACTAAAGAGACCGAAGGCTGAGAGTCGGTATTAATGAAGTATCGACTGACTGGAACAATTACACAACAAACTCCATGACCATGAGAACATTAAACAATCAGCCATAAAGCCATCACCTGAATATTATCGAGTAGTTTAACCTGATGTGACCAAAGAGTTTGATCGGTCAGTGTGTGGACCGCCAACATCAGACATGCTGGACTGAACGCCACCAGACAAGATGATCAGAACAAAATGTCAAATTTATATCAAGATGAAGGTTTTTATCTGTAGAACACAACAATTTATGAGATAAAAGCTGCCCTAAAAAAATCCTATAATAAAACATCATACAGGCCTTACACTCATTGCACCCACCAGGGATGTTTTTTCCCATGATGCATCTCTTTCCAATTGTTTCCACAGGTAAGTGACGCACAGAGCTCTCTCTGCACATGGTTTAAAAACAAGATTCATCACACCAGGTCACGTTCTTCCATTACGCTGAGATTCAGCTGGCTGCTTGGAAACCAACATCTTGTTTTCTTCATTGAGCTGCTTCTTTATTACCGTACAGGAAACTTTACATATATTATATTTGTAAATTAGAGCAGGATATTATTGCTGTTGTTCTGAGAAAAGCTAATGAGTCATAATGTCAAGCTTTGGTTTGGGTCTGTTGTTTTTCAACGTAATTTTTTGGTCATCAGCTTTTTATACCCAGAGTTGACATTTTTAAAGGACAAACGTGAAAGAGAAGCTGGAGAAAATGATGGAAGGCTATGATGGAAACAATAATTACCTGTCACTCAATGTGGTTATAATAAAGGGAAACCAGACTACGTCTATCAGACATTTGAAAAACATTTATATCAACTATTAAAACAAGACTGTAAAAATATTGAAAACTTCTGTGTGAAGTTGTTTTATTCAATATATTGTCATAAAAACATGTATTAGCTCGGGCACTATTGCTATATAAATATATATGTATTAGCTTGGGTGCTAACGTAAAAGCTAACCAGCTGAAGCCGAGGTTCTCCTTGAATGGAGCAGCTCTGTTGTCCTCCATCATGTTCAGTTTCAGGCTGAAACACGCTCTGGTTTCATTTAAAGAGGCTGATCATCAGATGTACAAGATTAACCTTCAGGGTGGATAAAGCTGGCAGCCTTGCATCGGAGAACTATTTACCTGGCATGCTTTGTGGCATAAATAATATGTGACAATATATTTTTTTAGAATTGATAAAAACTAAACAGCTTACAGTAGTTTAACAGTCTATTATTTAGAGTTGAAGTAAATATTTATTAAATAATGTCTAATGTTAAAGCTAGTCGGGGTTCCCTTTAAGAATTAAAGTCAAATACCAGAGAAGATTGCTCAAGTCTTTTAAAGAAGATAATGTAATAATTAATGTTCTAATGTTTGGTTCAATAGTCTCCAACAGACAACCCAGCGAGATACTACCTGAATTGATGCTGATGCTAATCTGTTAGCCATGCTGTTGATAAAAATAAAAAGGTAAGCTACTTAAAAGAAACACAGCAAAACTGACTTATTTTTCAAATATACACAACACCTCTGGATAACAAGCTCAGTTGACTGTTTTGGTTGTTCCTCAGGTTCAGGGAGACATTTAGAAACAGAACAATATTTTGTTTAAGGAGGTTTATGGGAGTCAGCTGATCAAAAATCCTCAAGTTATCTGAAATTTACTCCTTTTCTGCAGACGTTACAAAAAGCTATAACAAAAATCAGACCAACTGGGCTGCTCTGCTCAGAGGCTGGTGGAGATGTTTACCAGAATACAGAAACTCTACCACTGTAATTGAAACAGGCTTGGCTGTAATTTCCATTAGTAAGAGATTATTATTGGGTTGAACAGCATAAAAAAAAATCAGTGGCACGATGCAGCCAGCCATTTCATCCAGAAGGATCTTTGTTATTGATTAATACCTTCATCCAATGGTGAGTAAATTGCAAGCAGCTTTTATTCTGGTCCCTGTGTCATCGTCACGTAGCTCATGTTTATTTGGGACAGTAGTCATCAGGCAAACAGCAATTATTTAACCAGGTTTCTGATAACAATGTGCTGTATTTATTTAAACTGTCTAAATATGTCATCAATTAATAGTTACTTGTTTCATCTCTGGCTAACTAATTTAGAGTAATGGAGACAGGACTAACTCATTTAGTTGGACTTTTTTCATATTTGGATGTTTTTCATGGCTGTTTTTAAATCACATTCAGACTGCAGCTTAGCATTTTTACTTATTTATTTATAGCTGGGACGGTACGGTTTATTTTTATCTCAATGCAGGAATGAGAGTCAGAGGGCCACGGTCTGTGAGTTTACTATTATTTAATAACATTTAAAGAGGTACAGTAATGTGAATCCACCTCACGCTGTTTTAATGTATAGGATTAAAGTTTACTGTGAATGACTCTCTAGCTTTAAGTGGCCACTCAAGAAAACGCTGTTTGCAGCACTTTTGGGTTGGATTGACTTTTTACAGCCTGATGGTTGCTGCTTAATGGCAACATGAGTTTAATAAAGAGAGACATGGTGGTTCAGAGGAGTAGTGTTGAACAGAAGACTTTGTTTAAATAGCTTTGCTTTGTTTGATCCGTTAGTTCAGTTTTTAAGTGGGTGAGTTTCTAAAACCTTATATATTTTCTTTTTAAGTGTTTGTACACAGTAAACATCAAACACTACATGTATGTAAGAAACCTTCATGTATGCATGACATCACTCAGAGCTGGTTCAGTCTCTCTCTCTCTCACACACACACACACACACACACACTGATTGGCTCTCATCTTGGATCTTCAGCACCAAGTGCATTATGGGATATCATTGGCTGGGTATTATCTTGTGCTCTACATTACATTAGCATTCATCTTGCAGTGTTTCTCATAAAGCTCAATGTTGTAGCTGAGGAGACAAACATCTCAGCACCTCTTCCTCCGCTCCTCATCTTCCTCAGTGTTCACCCTTCTCAAGGTGACTCACCACACAGGCCAGTGTAGCCTCCTCCTCCTCCTCCTCCATCAGTCAGCTCTTCATCACCTGACCTTCATTTCCTCTCTTCCATCTTCTCAGCCTCCATCCTGATTGTTGGATCCTGCAGCAGCAATCCGCATCAATTGATTGGCCCGGATCAAACGGTCCCGAGTGCGTTGTAAACTGAACCTCCCTCTGGTCTCCACCCACCCATCACAACCCATTCCACTTACATCTCCTCTTTCACTCCACCCATCAGATTGTGAATCACGATCTGAACATGGGAGTTTCCACTCACCCCCTATGTACAAACAGCTCCCACCCCCTCCTCCTCCTCCTCCTCGTCTTTCTCCTCTCTCTGATGTGGTGTCCCCCTCTGGCTATCTGGTGGACAGAGTTACAAACCGTGACAGAGCAGCAGCAATCCACGGCTTGGCCTGAGCGCACGCTCATCCAACCTCCCCAGAGCCGGATGTAGAGCAGCGGAGAAAACGCTGCCAATCACACGTCACCAGGATGGATGGAGCGTGACGTCCTGGTCCCAACAAGACCGAGTTTTCTACTCTACAGGCTTGCCTGTTTTTCTATCTATTTATTTTTTACAAGATCCAGATACCAGAACAAAACGTAACTGGTTTATTTTAACTCATTTCTTGTTGAGTCACTAATTGGGCTAGTTTGACCAAATATTGAGCCAAAACACTTGAACTTGATTATTGAGATGAGTCGTGTCATTCTTCAACATTCACTATTTTAAGCCAGAAGTTGACCAAATCAGACCTGACTGGACCTCTGCTTTAGAATAAGTAAAGGTAAAACAGTAAAAGTAATTAGTACAAAGATAATTAACTTGGTTGGCTTTGGTTTTAATGTTGTTTGCACACAGTGATTTTGAGTTCTTAAAAAGCACCAGATGGTGTTAGCTAGCTGATGCAAGTAGCAGAAATCCATCCATCCATCCATCCACCCACTTTGCCTCAGCTCTGTTTAGGGTCTCGAGGACCAGGGCCCATCTCCAGCAGTCATTTTGAAAAGGCGGGTCTGTGCAGGTCAAAAGTCTGTCATGAAAACATCACCAGCTAACTATCACCAATCCAATTTATAGTTTATATAACAAGGCAGGTGTTAGGTTGGGCTTTTTTACTTGTTGTAGCCGTTGTATTTGAACAAATTAGTCATTTTAACCCAAGTTTTTAGGGAGAAAACTTAACCCAACATGTTGGGTCAAACTGATAACCCATCACTGCTGAGTTAAAACTACCCAGGGTCCAAGTTTGACCCAGTTCTGGGATACAAATTCAGTTTTTGGAGTTTTATTTTTAGAAACAACACAGGAATATAATAGTGATTTTTAGTAATGTGAGTGACACAGAAGTCTAAATCTAGATTCTGGAACACTAAGTCCTGACAGATCTGTCTGGTTTTATTAGATTTTAAAGGTAAAACAAGCTGATGGAAGTCTATCATTAGGAGACACTAAGGAACCATTTTGACACTTCATTCTCACTTCACTAAACTCAGCACCATAAAGGCAGAAGCAGACACACCTTCTTATTACGTAATGTGTGAACGACCATGCAACAAATGGTAAAAACTGAGAGTGTTAAAGAAAATTCCTTCTTGGCTGCAGCCACCACGCCTCTGCTCATTCAGCCTGCTGATTTCACGGATGTAATTATGATTTATTTTGTGGATGATGGGAGGTGAAGCTGTGAATGGAGGTGCAGGAGTTTGTGACATGAAATTCCGCAGACCTGTCTGCAGTTTTATCCATCAGCAGGTTGCATATCCTGGCGCGTAATTGCGCATTTTCCACAATTAAAATGTCTGATTCTGTGATCTGAGCTGCTTATTCGTGCTGAAACATATTATTAAAGAATATGTGCTTATTTTGATCTGCTTGTAATTCAGCAGGTGATTATGGCATTTAAGGTGCTGGAGACTGGATGGAGGTCTGACTCGAATCTGGCGCAGAAATATAATAAAATTATCAAAAAACAAACAAACCACAATCCCCCCATTTTACCTGTTAATCCCGGTGTTAAACTCTACACATTTATCTGGTTTTATGAATGGCCGCTATAAACGTGATAGCTTTCTCTGGTGATGAAAATAGCGCAACATTTTTTAAATCGTTTGCGGAATAACATCACAGCTAGCATAAAATAACACATCCAAACCGTGTCAATGTCATTCTAACATCATCATACCTCCATCCACCTTAACCCTTTCCTCAACAGACACGCCATCACACCTGAAAAACGATACTAAACCAGACTTTAGTTTTAGCCCGACATTTTATAGCCATTATACTCGGTTAGAAACGGGTCAGTCTTACCCCCATTTTGGCGCTGTCAGTCGGGTCTCCTCAGAAGATGCTTTCAGACTTTAATTCAACCAGAACAGCTGGGATTTAAGGCCAGACGAGGGAGGAGAAAAAAGAAGAAACACGTCGTCTCAAAAAATAAGAAAATGTCCGCTAGTCAGTAGCTAATGGTAAAAAAATCAAACTAGCTTAAATACTACACTAAATTTCATTTTTATCAACCAAGAACGGACTCGACAAGGCTACGTTTTTGTAAAACACGAACACAAAGCTTTACCCCGTTTAGATAACAAAAAAATCATATATAATTTTTTTCTGGTTTAAAGTGTTGAAATTATCCGCAGCCGTCGGTGACGGTCTCCCCGCGAGGCGAAGTGATGCCGGCGGAAAGTAGTGCCCGCTCCTCGGCCGGGATGTCGTCTCCCTCCGCGGCTGCGCACCGGTCTGCCGCCGCACTCAGCAGGTTAGTCCTTATCGCTCCGCGGATGAAACGCCACATAGGTCCTGAAAGAGAATTGTGCTGCGTTAAAATTAGCAAATTAAAGCTTCATTTTATTTTGTTTGGATTAAAACAACATATAATGATAATTTACAGGTTATATCATAGAATTAAAGATGAAAATATGAACACAAGTTATTTTTCTTATATGTGAAGATAATGACCAAAGTCTGGATTGACATTTTAGAGGAATATAAAGACTATAAACCCAAGCTAAAATAATATTAAAGTTGTCATCCTCTGTGCAACACACATGTAAGATGTAATACTGCAGCAGTTGGCTTTTATCCACACCCTGCAAGTGTAAAGTACATTAGGATCTATAAATCTGGGTTTTCTTAATTGTAAATTAAAATGGTCTTGGGGAAGTTATTTGGAGATTAAGACTCCTCAGTCTGATGCAACATGATGAGCCTGTTCCTTGAATTTTTTATTTTAATTTAAATTTTTGTTGTTTGCAGCAGCTGTTTGGAGCTCATCAGCCTTCAGGACAAAAGTGACAGAAGTGAGCAGGAGCAGCAAAGTGTTCAAAATAAATTGTTTTTAGAAGCTGCAGAGGTAAAACACATGAGTTATATAAAATAAAAGAAAATCAGCACATATTATGAAGAGCGTGAAACAAAACAAACATCATGAAAACAATGAGGTTTCCAGTCTATCAGAGCTTCCAGCACTATTTCTGTTCCACCACCTGTTGTGGAAGATTAGACAACGAGCTGCTGCTGGTTTTAGAGCCGAAGCTACGAGTCCTGCAGCTGTCTTCAACACACAAACACATCCGCACCGAGATGATTCAACACACCGGGAATAAATTAATGAAGAAAAACATGCGTTCATCTCAGCCACTAATTAATACGTGTGTGTGTGTGTGTGTTTCTGTCTGTGAATGTCTGCAGGCATTTCTGGGTCCAGACAGAATCGATATTCTCTTTTCTCAGAGCTCAAGAGTGGCCTGGTTTCTGCTCTGCTCTGTCATCCATCAAGCATGGACCTTTCCAGAGCTTTAAAATTAGGATGAATATTTTCTCACAGAAGCTGGTAATGATTTTATTTAACACAAGCTTTATTTCAGTTTAAGATTTGAAGAAGAAAATGAATTTTACTAACAAATGTGGAACTATTTAAAGCCTAAAAGCTGCTATCTGATATATAGCTGTTATCAAGCTTCTAGTGCTTCTTCTAATTTTATCCTGGATTATATTCATTTAGCGCTTTATGATGACACAAAATAAGTTCTGTATTGTCACATATTTGCCTGTTAGAACCCTGAGGATCATATGATTCTTTTCAGTCCCTCTCCTTTGTGCTAACCTCCTGTGGTTACAGAGAACCTCTAATACAAAAGTACATCTTTTCATAAAACACAAAGAAAGTTTATTTTTGGGGCCGGAGAGAGAGAGATGCATTTATCGGGGAGAAAAAAGGAACATTTCAGAAACCCCGCTGCCATGGCAACAACCGCCAGGTGACAACGTCTCCACGATCATCTGGATGCTTCAAAACAAAATCAAGGAAAATTAGAAATAAAAGAAAGTTCTGTCTCCACCACATGATGCAAAAAGTTTATTTATTACTGTTTCCTGCTCAGGTTTGGAGTCTTATTTTGCTTCATTTATCTATAAGAACACTGATTGGATTCATTTGTGGAAAGGTTTTGGGAATATGCTGAGTCACAAGTTTGAAAACTAATTATTTTTAAATTAATTCAGTTAATCCAAGCAGCTGAAGAAACGTTTATGTAGCTGAACCAAAATTTATAGAAAGTTCAGATAAAGGCAAATGTTTTCACACAAACTCTTTAGCTTTTAACCCACAAATAGCAGCAGCAGAGGTGTGTGACCCCAAATTATGCAGATTTAATTATAGCTAATGCCTTGCTCATGAGGATCTCTGCAGCAGAGGGATGATTTAGGTCACATTTCTTCACCTTTATCAGTTTCAGACTTTAATTTCCACGGAATGAACGTTCTTAAAGGCACCAGAGCTGCAACCTCAGAGACAGAAAAAAAGCACATTAGATTTAACACGTTTAATTAAGCTTAAATCAAATAAAAAGTAAGAATTTGTTTTGCATCTTTGTGCAGAATAAATGCATACGTTAAAATAAAATAAACTCAAGTTATTATTTATAAAGGAAGCATCATAAAGCAGCATCACAGTCTTTATAGTTGTGTTTGTGTAATAAATCACCTGGATGTGTTCTAATGAACCTTATCTCTGCATCACTGAACACACACACTCAGACACACACATGCTCCCTAACACAACAGGTGTGTGTTAATGATTGCACCAGCAGCAGTCAGGTGTAAACACAAACCCTCAGCTGCATCGGTTATAAAAACTCTAAAAAAATAAAATTTAATTCATGTCCAGTCTCAGGTTGATATTTGTAGTTTTCTTATTTCTACGAGACCTAATTCTAATTTTTGTTCTGATGTTGCACATTTTCAGAGCTGCCTAAATAATTCAACATACAGAAGTTTCTGTTTGTGTAGGTGTGTGTGTGTGTGTGTGTCCCACCCACTCTGAGTGCACCTCCTGCTCCAGTCAGAGCTTTTAATGGAAACACTGAAAGGTGCAGCAAAGGTTCAAACAGTGAGAAGAAATAAAAACAGAGTTCCAGGAATTAGCCTGAACCATCACCTGTTCATTTCCTCACAAACCGCATGATCCAAAGAGAGTCTGCTCCTGCACTGAACTGGATTATATTATAGCAAAATATCTCATGATGGATTTTAATGAAGCTTTGAGGAAATGATTGACCTGAATTCAAGATGGCCGATAAAGCTAACTGTCTTTAGCAAACACAAACATGTATAAAACTCAAACGGTTTAACAGATTTTGAGCTAAAACCTGGTGTGTTAGTAGCTGAGTGTGTTTTCTTTCACATTATTTAGGAAATAAAGTAAACTCTTTAAAACTTGTTGAAATATTTCTTGGTAATAATGGTTTATCAGCACCTGAATGAGGCAAAATGCTTTTTTAAATGTAAATGTTTTTAAATCAAGGCTCAGTTGATTTATAAATTGAAGCAATTTTGACTTTGTTCCTAATGTAGAATCATAAAAATAACAATTTGTTTAAAAACAGAATATTTCAGGAGGGATGGATGAGATTTCCTCCTGCTTCACTCTGGTAAAGATGTCTGTCTCTTTAAGGCTCTTTTCCTCTTTGGCAGCCAATCAGAAGCCAGAGAGCGTGGTTGGCCCGTCCTTGTGTTCGACCTTGATGGAGGGCTGAAGGGATGGAGGATGAGAGAGAGTGAAGGGGAATGCTGATAGAGAAGATGTTTTAGTTTCTCTTTGGGTTTTAGTCTCACAGAAACTCTCTGCCTGCATGGCCTCACTCTGCTCCATCCTCCCTCCTCAGCTCTGCAGAGAGTTGCATAATTCCCAGAGTGGGGGAGGGAGGGGGGGGGTGATAAAGGATGACTCACGATGCAACACGACGCCACACTCAGCGACGACACTCTGAATTATCCTGAGTGCTTTTAATTCTTTACATTTAATCATGGCAGAAAAATTCCCTTTGAGCAAAATAAAAATGAGATTAAAGATGTGGTCATGATTTAAAGAAGAATAAGGTTGCATCAAAGATTCTGCATGATGGGCACTTATTGAAAATGGTTAAAGATGTTTGTTTGCGGTTTGGATTTTCAGATCAAATCATTAAGATGAGATGTGGAAAATTATCTGCACACAGTTTTTATACTCAAGTAAAAATACATTTACTGTTAGAAAAAAATAATCAACCATTTGAATTACTACAAAGAGGATTAGGACCACTGAAAAAAGGTTAAATTCTGACATTTTTCTCAGAATATTCCAAGATTAAAGTGAGAATTCTGAGGTTAAAGTCAGAAAAACATCAGAATTATGAAATTAAAGTCAGATTTTTTTTCAGTGGCCCTAATCCTCTTTCGTAAATTATTGAACTTAACTTCAATAAAATCTACAAAACAAAGTAAAATCTACAGGAAATGCACATTTTTTTCAGTTTTTAGAAGTTTAAAATTTTCAAAATGTACCTGTCTGCTCGCTCTCCACCTTGGTTTTGGTCACACCTGTTTACTCTCCTCCACAGGTAACAGGACCTGACCTGTCTCTTCTCCTGTAAAACAAAAACCAAAGAATAAAGAAAATATAGACTATAACTGTCACTCAGTTTGTTTCCTGACCTGATCACTTTTCCTCTGACCTCACCTTTAAGTTCCACGTTTCCCTTCCATGTCTGCAAAAAGATTTTATTTCTGTACGATAATAACCATAAAATTAGCCTCATTGATCTGATCTTCAGTTTGGTTTCTGCTCCCTCAGATCCGTCAGGCTGCTCACCAGAGTAATAAAACCATCCCAACATCCATCTCCTCGCTCTCCCTTCCCTCTTATCTCCCATAATGTTGATGTTTCATTCGGCCTGCAAACAAATGCCACCGCGGCCTCCCCGGGAATCGCAGGCAGGACGACCTTGTAGAGGAAATCACCGGTCATTCATCATGTGGCGTCGGTCGGCAGCAGGAGATTTGATAAGACCTTCAGATAAAATCGTTTGATTCACTCCTGCAGGCTTTAATGCGCCTGAAGAAATCTGTGGACAATGAAACAGTTCTGGCACACTTAGTGTTGGTTTTTTACGTGCAGGGAGTCCTTTTTGCTTCTGTTGCAGGTTGTTTTGCACCGTGAGAGAAAAAAATCCTTTAAAATTGTAGATAAACAGTCAAAGTACAAAACTTTCAGCTTTGCAGCCATTGATTCATGCAGCCAGTTTTTTAAAATTTGTGTGCATAGATTTTAAATATGCATTGCTGGTCGAGCACATTATTTTTTTATCCACCCACCTCAGTTCTGGTTTCGCCTCAGCAGCTGCTTCTACATTCATGATTAAATCTGCTGGAGGGCTTTAAAAATAAAGACAGGCAGATCTGGACTCGTAGTTTTTAAATAATTAGATGTCTTTGACATGGTTTTCTGCTGTCAAAGTACAGCTCCAACTTTGTGACTTGAGAAAAAAACTGTTGCAAAGTGTAGAACCTTATGAAAGTCACAAGATGACCAGGAGACATTCAGGAGCACAAACTCGTGGTCGGCCTCAGCCTTTTATGTGACCAGAGCTTCAAAGCTGCTTTAAAGCCAGCATTGACCATAAACATGAAACTACATCTCCCAGAATGCACCTGGATTGTTTTCCCAGTGAAATGACAGCATCCCACCACTAGGTGGAGGTGCTCAGGGTTCAAAGTGTAGACTCTTCATGTCGCTGCATTTTTTGTTGCCAGTTGTACTAGGAAGTGGGAGTTCCCCATTACAAGTCGTAAGTTTAAACTGGAACGCCCCCTCAAGTGGGAATTCCTTGTTGGAAAGTGGGAGAGTTCAAGAAGACGACAGCTGCTCACCACAACTCAAAGTACAACTCTTATACTTATAAAAGTTTTTCAGTTTCATTTATTTCACATTTAGTCATCATACATGTCGTACTTTAGAGACGTGTTAAAAATCCTGTGCAGGAAATACCAGGTAGAGCTCAGTTAATGTTTGTTAGCGGTTAGCGAGGTCTGGGTTTTTCTCCTGGATCTGTTGTGTCAAAGAAAAATGGATCTGTTTCTTTTTTCCTAAATTACAGAGCTTAATAATTTTTGTGTTTTGATTTACAGAAACAAACATTAAAGATCTGAGTTGATTTTTAGGTGAGGGTTTATATTTGGCACCATATAAGTCCCTCCTGATCTGTCTTCCAGCGTCTGTAAATCAACCTGTCTCTGTAATACAGTCTTCTTTCACCGCATTCTTCCATCAGTCACCCTCTCTTTTGTCTCCACACGTCTTCTTCTCCCTCCCCTGCCATCATGTCACGCTGTCATCTCCCAGATTCCATCCATCCATTACACAGACAGCTGTTGTTACTCTCTGATGGGCTCTCCATTTTAGACCCGGTTTCTGCAGCAGCACCGTCTAAAATGGATCCTCTTGGCAGGACTCCTGGGAAGCTGGAGCTGCAGAGTGATTTAAGTTTGGGCGGAGGTGGCGATGACAGCAGCATTAATGGGAAAAGTCTGTGATTTACTGTTTGAAGGTTTTGTGTTTTTGGAGACTTTGAGGAGAGAAGCTCTGCAGCCATTGTTTTATTTGAACTCTGTTTTCTCTCAGTGATGCTCAGCACTTATATAAAGTGAGTTATTTGTATGGATTATATGTTATCTGCTGTCCTCACACTCCTACAGCCTTTGTGCATTATTATTATCTCATCCTGCTGCATTTATGAATGAATCCACAGAAACTGAGTGAGCAAATGAAAAAAAAAAGAGATGAAGAAAAAGAAGGGGGATACGGTGAGTTTAATTTTAGAAACTACACGTAATTCCCCCTTTTTTTTTCCACGGGTTCTAAAAATAAACTCTGCTCTTGCTCTTACTCCATCCCTGCTCCGTGGACTACATGAGAGGATGAGAGGGTGGGGGCGTTACTTAGCAACCGTATCCTGACTGAACGGGTCAGGTGACCGGGAGATGCTTTACTCTAAATGTAGTAGCATGCTTCAGCACACGTCTCACAAATGTGCTTTAAACATGGGGAAATGCACACAATGCCTGTTTAAATGCAGACTTATTATTTTAGTTTTATTTTATTTTAAATGGATGATAAAGTCCCGGATGATTTGGTCAGATCCAGGAGGAGAACGGGTCTTAAGTGACAGAGCTGTGTCTGACCCGACCCGTCTGCCTGTCTGATGTCAGCGGTTCAGTTCTGCAGTTACGTAACGGTGAAGTTGAGGCTTTTAGGTGGAGGATAATGGACGTGCAGTTTCCTAATGGATGACTCAGAACATCGTCTGTGCCTTTTCACTCACAAAGGCAAATATTTGGTCTCACGGTTCATTAAATACTGACTGAAACACGTCACAGACATAGAAGAAGACACAGTCTCAAGCTATAACTCAGAAAAAGATGGGTTCTGTGGACATGTCTCCAGTCCATCACAGGGACACATAATCATAGAATTATTAATAAACACAACATGCATGTTTTTGTTCTGTGGGAGGAAACTGGAATACTTGGAGATTGAATGATTATGAACAATGAATATCTTACCTGTTGCAGATAACTCTTTGAACAACCCAAGTTTGGAGAGTTTTGCTGCAAAATGACACAAGATATTACATGACCTTTGTCATAATGATACTTTCAAGTTTTGTCCAAAATGAGGTTTTAAAACCATCAGGAAATTGTCTGAAAGTTTGGTATTAAATTAAAGGCGCCGGGTGATATGCATTTCGTCAAGGAATGCCACAGGTTTTTAACTGTGCAGGGTGTCATTTTTTATTGTGATAAATGCAAATTATTTTGGTCTAATAAAGGTCTAAATGTGTTTTCACATATGGGAGTGCATTATTAAGTGAACATGCTTTAGTAATACTAAAATATGTGATCAATTTTGTTTTTATATTTTAAAATAAGGAATTGATGCCATAATCCTTTGCAGGAGGCTCAGATTTTAACATAATGAACGTAAAGAGGTTTGAACTTTTTATTCAGCAGCTGCTGTGTTTGTTTCATCATCAGTTCTGCAGCATCACAGGAAAAAAAGATTTTTGATAAATTTAAATGTTTTCTGCTTTAATTTCCTCCCCTTTAACTCGTTTTAATATTTCTTGTTTTATTAATTAGTTGTCATTTAAAGATCCTCAGTCCAAACAGGAAGTAGGTCTTCAGGATCTCACCTCCCTGAACAATCACCTTGATGGTCTAACGAGACCCCCTGAACACCCTCCTGCTCGGGCCCTCTCATTGGACGAGAGACGGGGCCAGGGCCTGCTCTGATTGGCTGACAGGACCCAGCCTGTTGCTGGGCTGTTTCCATGGAGATCACTATCATCCAGAAACAGACAGAGAGAAAAGGATGGAGAGAAGAGACAGAGGAGGAGAACCTCAGAGACAGATCAGATGAGTGAAAGGAGGAGGAAATATTGAGGAATTCTGCCGGTAAGATGGCGCACGTTGCCAAGACGACGCCTCACCCTGCATCCTGAGGCAGCTGCACACATGCTAATTTAATTCTGTTTAATCCCGGAGTTTACGGGACTCCTGCTCTGAGACTGGAGGAGATTATTAGCATTCTGAGCTCGCCTCAAACAGGGCTGCACCCGTCACGCTTCTGTCTCTGCTGACCTTTTCACCTTAAAAACAAGAGCCGTGCATCCAAACCACCAAGTCCTCAGACACAGATAAACACCAGGATGAAACACAATCTGTTACGTTTACATTAGAGGAGCTGAAACATAAAACGGTCATTTAATAAACAACAAACATACGAGTTATGAGCTTGTCTTTGATAAAAAAAAAATGTTTTTCAGCAGCTGTTTAGCAGATGTTTCACTCCCTGACGAGCTGCTCTGAAGGAGAAATGAAGGAGGGATGAAGGAATGAAAGGATGAAGGGTGACACCTGAATGAAGGCAGGAGACGATGATGGATGTTAATGTTGAAAAGGTGAAAGTCAGCAGGACAGAGGAGGAAAAATGTGCATTTTCTGTAAACAGTTCAGTGCACCAACCTGAACGTTAGATGTATTTAAATAAATTGATCCCAGGTAATTTTTATTTATTTTTTTTATTTAACTCCTACCTGCAGACTCGTTTTCACTCAGTGTGATGGAACATGAGCTCCACCTCTGTTAGCTGAGGGCTCCCTCTGCTGGACAACAGCTGGAACAACATCTAGGAAAACAGATGTTTGATTATTTAAAACTGGAAAGCTTAAACTATTCTTTACATTTTAAACAAGATAAGAATAAAATCACACATGTTAAGGAAATAATCTAAGTTTCTAAGACTAAGTTTAATTCAAGCCATATATAAAAAGAAAGATAATAAAAAGAAAAATACATAATATATCCCTTAATAGGAGAAAAAAGAAGCAAACAATATATACACTTATATACAAATATTCACAGTAATATATATTCAGTAAGGACTGAGCCATCCAATTTATGTTTTAAAAAATATTACTGTATTTAGATAAAAGCAAGAATACATTTAGCTCAAAGCAGAGTAATAATAATAATAATAGGATTAAGAGACACGAGGGGTCAGTAAGGACTTTACACTCCAAAAAAAAAAAGTTTTATTTGGATTTGAGTTTGTTTTTAAATGTCTGCAAAATAAAACAAATATTTTTAAAAAATGCACTTAATTCAGTACAAAAAGTAAGGAAATTTGTTTTTAATAAGCTACATATTTTATATCATGGTGCCACATTTGTAAGGATCATGCATTTGTGGAATGAAGAAGCATCGTTACAACAAAAAAAAATCCAGCAATCACTAATTACTTCTTTTTTTTTTGCTAATTTTAAATAAAACATGTAAATTGCTTATACTTGCACACATTTTTTTGTCATATAACAGATTTTCTTGCTGCTATTAATTATTTTTAGGCAGAATATGCGAAGGCAGGCAGTATTTTTCATGGCTGTTAGCAGAATATCTCGTGACCCACTGGATGAATTTTAAACCTCCAAAATGAATCAGACACATTCAGTTCAGATAAAGTTTGGCGTGGCAGCAGCTGAGTTATGTTTTTCTCTTAAACTTTGTTTTTATCTGATGTAAGAATTCCTGAACTTCTTTCAAAATTCAAACATCCCTCATTATCTTCACAAAGTCGTTCCTCAGAGTTTCTGCGTGCATCAGCTGGAATCTGAACGCCTTCTTTTCTGCCTTTATAATGTAATTATGTTATTCAAGGTTTAGCAACATAAATGTTCCTCTAACCTTGATTATGACTAACTTCTTCCATGAAGGAGCTTTTAAAACTCCTGAAATCCAGTCATTTGAATAGTGCTGACTGATTATTTTACAGCTCTGCGGCGACTCAAGCGAGTGAACAGAATGCAAATTGCTCTGTTGACACGTTAATGACTCAAACTTGAAGCTTTGCAGAAGAAACGGGAGCAGGAAAACCAGAATTAGCTTTGAGTTGCAGAAATAAAGCTTTGATGACAGAAACCATCAAAACTTCGTTTCAAACTGAAGCTTAAAGTTTTTTTAAAACAGGAAAATACAGTTTAAATACAGGAAATGATGACGGGACCATTAGCTGATCTTAAACAGACCCAAAATTTTTCCTTTTTAGAAAAATATTATTTTTATTAAATCATTTTCATTAAAAATGATAAATTTCAACTCAATTTCTAGAAAATTGACTGAATTCTAACCATTTTTTATCAGATCAAACTATTGCCAACTTTAACTGGTTCTTGAAAGTCAATATATGAGATATTTTACTGTCATATATGCATTACCTGGTAATTTATAATTCTGTAGTTATTTAGAAGCATAAACAGCAGCAGCAGCTGGTTGTAGCACTTCCTGTGCAGCCAGGAGAGACTTCCTGCGGGAAAATATAAAACTGTTGGAAAAACTGTATATTTACAGAGTTTTTAAGCAACTTTGAAGGAGTTTAAAGACAAAGATTCACACTGACCCTTGTCTGACCAGTCATTAGCTCATCACTTTGTGCAGAAAAGTACCTAAAGCAGGTAAGATATTGCTTGTTCATAACATCACAAAGCAACACACATTTTAATTTTTAAGCATTCTTATCACTTTCTGTCTGTCTGGGCAGACAGGAGGAATAAATCCAAGAGTGAAGCTCAAAAGTAAACTCATTTTAAAAAAACAAAACAATGTCCAGGCTGTAAAACTTACAGTGAGGTCATCACAAGGAGAGAACCGGACTGTGGCACAAAAACGATGCAGCACTAAGTGTGAAATATAAACTGAGGGGTTAAATGGACCAAGGCTGATGAGACGAGGAGCAGCTGCTAGATGAAATCACAAAATAAACCTCATCACACTGAAAACACTATAAACTAACCATCAAAAATCACAAATCCTGACATCGTCAAAGGCAGAGTGATGTTTGCGATCCATCTCATCAAACTGAGGATCAAGTCCCAAATGTGGAGAAATAGACAGCTTCAAAATATTTGCAATAAATGCATGAATATCTTATTTATGTATCATTTTAATGTCTTAAATATAATCTTAAATAAAGTTTTGAAGCCAGAGCAACAAAAAAAAAACATGATTTTAAGCAAAAATGCCTTCGTTTTCTGTAAAGCAAAGCTTTTTTCCTTCCCATCTGGTAAATTTCAATGTCCAAGTATTTGTTTAGGTTTCCTTTTGACGTCAACAACTCCTCATTAAAACGACATAAAATAAGATTCAGACCAAATAGGAGTTTTCCTGATCAGGAAGACAAATTAATCAAGATATCAGGACAATCAAATTGAGCTTAAAAAGCAGGAATCTGAAAACGTTCTGAGGACATTTTCACCAAAATTAACTCAGTTTGTTTGCTGTTTTTCTCTGTTAGCAAAATATCTCCTGAATAATTGAGATTTTCCTGAAACCCTCAGGAAGAAGCTGAATGTGCAGACATTACAGAGACAGAATTAAAATCTCAACCTCTCTCAGACCTGTTAGTAAACACTCCAAATTGGATTGTTGATCTGTTGACAATCTTCCTCCTCTAACCTTTTCATCATCATCGTCGGCTCTTTGCTTTTGACCTCGGTACAGAAAACAAAGCCAGAATCAGATTTGATGAGACAGGTTAATGAGGTATGAAGAGCCTCAGGGTGGGGTTGTGCTTCTGCAGCTCCGATACCAGGGGGCAGTGTTACCACAGCTGGTGCGCACACACACACACACACACACACACAAACAGAGTCAATGAGGTCTATTGTGCATGGATCTAAAATGGTACCTGGCAGCTTGATGCTCCTGTTCTCCTTTCTGTTCTCCAATTTCCGCTCTCAGAAGAGGAACAAAAGAAAGCTGAGAGAGAGAAATGTGGAATATTCTCCACATCATGAACACTCGTGCACTATTATGCACGTGTGACTGCTCTATCTGTGGGTGCAGAGCTGTTTTCTGTGGGTAAATATGAACACGCAGGCAGTAGGAGCTGTGACTACATGATTTTATGAGTGTGAGTGTGTGTGTGTGTGTGTGTGTGAGTGTGTGTGTGCCGACATCTGGGAGCTTTCTGTGCCAATTTCATTTGTTGTTCCAGCTGAGACAGACAGAATGAATCTACCTGGGTTTGTTAGTGAGAAGAACAGCAGCTTCAGAGTTAATCGTGTTCACACGCAGCGCCAACACTCTGCTTCCTCTGAGGTAAATTAGAATTTACAACAGGATTAAAATTCCTTAACATGCACATTCACTCTTTGTTTGGCTTGTTTTAATTTAACAATTTCCTGATATGTTTTTTTTTTCTTTTGCAACAAAAACCACAACGCGGACACACTGATTCAGAGCTGAATCCACAAATCAGACTAAAGTCCACAATCTGTCGTTGATCCCAGCAGCTAAACCACGATGAGGAGAAAGAAATAAAGTTTCAGATCAAAACTAATATCCAACATTTTCATCTCAGCCTCCTCTTCAGGATGAAAACGTTGCAAGGCTGCAGCTGACATCGTCTCCAGTAAATTATGAGGTCGGAGCAGGCAAAACGCTACAATAAACTGCTTTTATAGCTGGTATAAAACTTTAAAGACTGATCCTCGGAGGTCCTTCATGGAGCCGCCTGGTCATCAGTCCAGGTGTGGACCGAACCAACCTTCAGAGTCACGTTTATCTGTTGGTGTTCAGGTTAAAGCCCCGTTTCTGGTCCACACTCCAAGATGTTTCTCTGCTTCAACACCTGATTTGAATAAACGAGTGATTAACAGGCTCCTGCAGAACCTGAAGATCCGCTGAAGTACCTTCATACCTCCTATTTTAGTTGTTTTCCTGCTTCGACGCATGATTCTGTGGTTGGATTACCTCTTCAGAGAGTCCTCAAGGTCTGCAGAAGCTTGTTAATCAACCCTGCATCCAAATCAGGTGTTGAAGAGGAGGAGCATGTAAATCATGCAGGATAGAGACCCTGCAGGACCACCGCTGTGCCAAGAGGTAGTCCAATATCTTTGATATGAAAGGACTACCACCTGCAGGGGTGGAGCTAGACCTTTTTTTTTTTGCAAAGGGTGGAACAGGGGGGCACATATAAAGAAAAGATGGCCACCACAGCTAATTTTAAGTGGCTATAATTCAGCCATTTTTAAACTACTTTAGCTGAAATTTGCTAGTCCCAATTTAGGGTAAGCGCTAATGCTAACTTTACAAAGGGCTATAATTCAGCCATTAAATAAACAGCTGAACATTTATATAGTAGTAGCCAAGAATAAACTAACAAAATCTGAATGCAAATACAAAATCCAAGATGGCCACCAAAGCTAATTTCTAATATTTGGGCCTCATTGTTTTTAGAAATGCTAGGCTAAAATCTGTTAAGGTGGTAGCCAGGAGCAATCTCTGTCATTTTCAAATCTCAACTTTAAGCTTTTAGAGATATTAGGCTGAGATGCAGTGTGGTGGCTGAGAGCGATGCTCAACAGGTTCTAAAATCAAATAAAAGATTAAAAAAAAGCTTAATTCAAACAGCTACAATTCAGATATTTTATATATATTGAGCTGAAAACTGCTGTGGTGGAAATGTTGGATTATATTAATGCAGTGGTTTAGAAAAGTTTTTTTTCTTCATACATCGACAGGTTTCATCTAAATAATATAACTGCATTTTGGGGGTGGCCAATCAGGTGCCACCCTGGCCACCCCTCTGGCTCCGCCCCTGACTACCTGGCCAACAATATTCTCGTCTTGTTTGATGTTTTTAACATTTAGGGCTTTGTTTACCAAGACAGATCTTAAAACAGAGGTGTAGAAGGGGCAGGTCGAGGGATCAAGGGTTAGGGATGTCCCACTTCTTTTTGAGACGTAGGGGTAGGACAAACTGGAGAATCAGGGAGACGATATTAATACAGATGGCTGGTTGGTTTAACATCACCAGTGTTGCAACAATAACCAGATCTTTAATGGTGTCAAAGAAAATGAGAAGGAATAAAGATCGCTGAGATGAGAGGAGATCGAAAAGGGCTGAGATTTAAAGACGCGAGGGCAGAAATGAAACGGCACAGGTAGGATTAGTGTAAGCAGGTAGAGAGGCACAGATTAAGACAGTCAGATAGTCAGAGGACTGAATCAATGAGCTCGTCGATAGTGAGTGGGAGAGAAAAATGACTTTGAGGAGCAGGAGGACCACTCCACCTGTCCTCACTGGGTTGGAGGCTCAGTAGAAACAGCCTGTTTTTTCTGTTATTGTGGGAAAAACAGCTACATATTCAACATAGTGCCAGAGTTTATTCCCACTGGGAGCCAAGGACAAACTGAGAAACAAAATGTTTGATTTTTATTTTTAAATTAATTTAGAATTCATCTTTAACAATAAGAGATTAATTCTTGAATATATTAACTAATCTAGGTGTAATTATCAACTTGAACCTGTTGATTGGTCAACTTCCACTAACATTTAGCTTCAGCTGTTTTTTTCTTGCTCCTGAATGATTCGAACCAAAGCACTCACTCACTTTCTATCTGTGTCAGAAGCTGAGCCCAGCAGGGACCAGGCTGAACTTAACGATACGCTTAATTAGCCACAAAAGTGAACAAATGCTCGCCGACAATGAGCCTGTCTCGTCTCATCTGATCTGACAGCGACTCAGCAGAAGCTTCACTAAAGGCTTAAAGTACAGAACAGACATGCTGCCTCAGAGCAGCAGCTGAAGATCTGATGCCTCAGAGCAGGGCTCTGCAACTTGTGGCTCCTGGGCCACATGTGGCCCTTTTGTCCCTCTGCAGCGGCCCTTTGAAGCTTTCATCAAAACTAACGAGATTCATTTTTTCTAGTTTTTATAGCCACAACTGAAAAGACTAGCTTTAGCATCTTTTCTGTCAGTTTGTTTATATGCGATTAATTTGAATAATACAAGGAATGAAACTTGATCAGATCATGCTAGTAGCTGGTTAGCCACTTCAATCATCTAAATTCCAGATTTTTCTCTCAAATACTTCAGGATTATTTTGGAATATCTGTAAGACAAGATGCTGAGAAAAAACAGTGAGTGGATAATAAAAAATTGAGAAAAAACGTACAAATGCCTGCATGTTGTAGTAATGTAATGTTTGTTTTATTACATTTTGTAGAAACTATTTTTTCTCGTTTACACAAAGTCTTTTCTTTTATCCTAAAGTGTACAGTAAAAATGATATATGTTAAAATTTCAGTTTTATAATGTCTCCCCCGATGGCCGAAAAAGCCACCATTCAGCGAGCTCAAAGCGGCCCTCGGGCCACCAGTTATTCACAGTTGTAGCATTTTATTAGTGAGTGAAGGTTGCAGACTCTGCAAAATCTCATTTTATTTATGTTTGACTTGTAAACATTGGCTGATTGTTGCTTCAGTCTTCTGGATAATTCAGTTTGAGAATAAATACAGTTTAACACAAGTACACTTCAAAATAAATTAGAATAAAAAAAACCAAACGAACAGTCTTTTTCTTTTACATTTTATTTGACAAGACAGTGAATTGTAAAACATATACAACAGGATTCCCAAAAAAGCCATACAAAATGATAAGTGATCAGTGATACATGAACCGAAAGAAAATCAATAACACTCACAGAAAATATGATTACATCTCCAGTGCATGTGTGAGTGTGTGTTTGATTTCTGCTTCAAACGTCTCTCGTTTGTGTATTTCCCAGTTCCTTCATCTGTTCTGCTGTCAAAGAATAAAATGTGAGAATTGAAAAGCTAAAAATAACAAAGAAGGCACGTCTGGCTCCGTGATGAGAAGCGGTGGTGACAATGAGTGGAGGAGAAAAAAATAAAAAATAAAAACAGGAGAATTAGGATTAATGAGGGAGAGGATTTGGACCTTATCGGTGACGACCACGGCTCTGGTTTCTGGCATTAAACCCGTAATTGTGGGAGCGTGGAGGCGGAGCGAGCACCTGGGCCACCGTACGACTCCGACCCAGAACCTGCTCCACCTGAAACCTCTACGTGGACCGAACCGTTCTCAGATTACGTTTCTTAGTTTTAAGTGTTGAGATTTACGACGACTCTTAAAAACACAATTCAAGATACCTCTAAGCTGCTACTAAACCTGAGGCTCTGAGTAAAACCGAATGATCCCCCCTAAATGAGACCGCAGAGCCAAAACTCATAAGCAAACGCTGGCGGAGTCATCGGTCTCTGATATAATGTGTCCTGATGATTGTCTTCTCCCTTTTCCCTCCATTTATCAAGAGCAGCCCGCTGGCAAACACATTAAACACATTAATCCACAGGAAACTAAACATTCATTCATTTTATGAAATTAATTTGCAAACAAAGAATAAAATATTAAAAAAGCAAAAGTGTCACATTAAATCCCCCCTTGATGACAGTTTCTGTTCTGAGGCAGGGAAATAACATGCATCATACATGATTGTCCAACACTGTCGTTAACACGGAACAACTTCTGACCAAATATGGAAATGGCTCTTCCTCTCGCCTCTAACTACTTGAGCAGCGTGCAGACGTTCCCCTTTAATGAAAATGAACATCAGAGCCGAAAATCAAACAAAAAAAGAGCTTTTCTCCCTTCTTCTCCTGCATCTAAACGTGTCCCAGATAACAGATTCAGGAAAAATAAAGATTTTCTACAGGAGGGGGGGGTAACTTCCTTTAACTTTCACCTGATTTGACCAAAAATCTGCAGTTTCATCGGCGTCTGCACGGTCAGCCTGTCCTCTGACACCTCAGGAGTCTGTGTGGCTTCAGATAAAGCATGGTGAGAAATAAAAAAAGAGATTTCATTTCAGGGATGCACTCAGTGGCTGTAAGAAATGGCAAACCGTATTTTTGGATTTGGGCTGAAAACAAAAAAGCGACAGCCCGAGGAGCTGTCACACGACACAAAAAGGATTTCAAATAAGAAAAAAAAGAGCACTCAGCTGAAATTAGATTTAAGCTGGTGGTGTGGATGATTATGACAGATGCATCGAGACACAGATTATTTTTAAAAAAAGCTGCTTTTTTTCAAAATTCAGAATGCTTTTTTCTTTCTTTTTTGGCAAACAACCTCGGAAAGTGTTTCAACAAGCCACTGATCATGCCATGCAGAGCAATATGAACAAGGAATAAAACCCACAGCGTGTAACTTTAATACTCAAAACATCTTTAGTCTGTAGTGACAACTTTAAAGGACCCATAAAAAGTAAAATATACACTTTTGTTTTTTTAGTCGCTCTTTAGACATTTAGCACTTTTCCATCCCCTGTACAGAGGCACTAAAAACACCTACACTTGTTTATTTTTGATGTATACACAGTTCAACAACAACATATTAATACTATTTACACATTTATCATTTGGTACCGTTTGACATCTGTGTGGAGTGTTTTTGTTTCAGCCAGACGTGTGGTTTTTACATCCAGTTCAGATGGTGGGAATGGCTCTTTGTCTCCAATAAATGCTGTTTTACACAGGCTTAAAGAAAATGTCATTGTTTTCTGTTAGGTGGTTTTATTACAGAACTGAAAACAAAAAAACAAATAGTTTTGTGAGTGCAGGTGATTTTAATTTTAAAGAAACCCTGAAATATCAGCTTGTGCAAAAAAAATAGTAAATTCATTTTAATCAAAGTGTTTTCCCTCTTATTGGTGCAAACAAAGACAAAATGTTATCTTGGACTTAAATACATTGAAAATATCTTAAAAGATGAATCAAAGTCATCGGTCTTTAACCAAAAGTTATGAATGTTTGACTCTTATTTGAAGAAATAAAATGACCGTAAACAGGAAGAGCTGCGGCGCCGCAGCCTCACAAACGCTTACAGTAGATCTGAGATGTTAAAGGGGCAGTTTTGATTTTTGGAAATGGGGTTCTACAAAAAGGTTGTGAACTGTTAACATCTTACCTGTCCTAGATGAGCTCCCTGAAGGACCTCGAACCGTATCAACAAGCTGGGTTCGTGCAAACGGTGTTTTTAAACTTTCACGTCATATATGTGCCGTCCTGCAGGAAGTGCTCAAAGTTAAAAGGAAATTGCTACAACTGGCTGCAAATAACCCAATAAATCTCTGTAAAAATCCTTCTACCACCCAATAAACTGTGACGCAAAGGTTTATAAAACAGTTTGGATGAATCCACTCCGCTCAGATTAGTCATAAACTCTTAAAATACAACCGTTTCTCCAAACCGAGGTCGTTCAAAAAGCTATCTGCAGCAGGTAAGACACTAACTGTTCATCTCATTTCCACTTTAAAAGATCTGAACTGTCCCTTTAGAGGTTTATGGCACAGAATGTTGCATATAGTGTTCCAGGATGAGCCGTTGTCTTGTGTTTTTTGGTGAAACGTGGTTTTGCAGTCGTCACAAAGGCAGAAGTTTGTGTTTTAATTAGTATTAATTAGAGTTCCAGTTCTCCTTTAGACATGTTTTAAAAAGCCCGCCTCATCTTATGTAGCACATATGATTTCAAAGGCTTTCTTGGCTTGAGAAAACACTCAACTTCACAAACTTAAAAAAAAGTCAGACTTGTTGTCAATTAAACTTTTGTCCACTAAAGAAAACAAAATGAAATCTTAAAACGTGTGACATCTGGTTAAAACGTCAAACTTACAGCTTTAATTTACAATAAAATGTGTGAATAGGTGAGGTTGTTTCCTTTTTTTGTTGTTTTTGCTGTTTTAGGTGACCTGGAACTTGCCCGTACGCCTCTGTGGTGGGGTTTTTGTTGCTACGGCTACACATACATGGGGGGAGATACGAAGCTCTCGCCACGAGGAATGTTGGCGGTCGAAGGCCCGTGGTTGGACGAGTCGTTGCCATAGTGACCGTCGGCTGCATCTTTGAACTCTCTGGCCGAGCTGTCTAGGACTGGAGGGGCCTTGCCATTCAGGGCCCCGGTGGTCCCCTCATCCATGTTCTGAAAAAGCAAACACAGATGTGTTGAACGTCTGAAACGTCCAACTCTTAGGTTTGTGATTTAAATTTTTAAACACACAAAAGTGGCCTAATGCTGCTAACCCTATTAACAGTGCTAGTGCTGCTAATGCTTCTAACACTGTTAACACTAATGATGCTAATGCAGCTAACACTGTTAATGCTGCTAACACTACTAATGCTGCTAATGATGCTAAAGCTGTTAACGCTGCTAACCCTATTAACAGTGCTAGTGCTGCTAATGCTTCTAACACTGTTAACGCTAATGATGCTAATGCAGCTAACACTGTAAATGCTGCTAACACTACTAATGCTGCTAATGACGCTAAAGCTGTTAACGCTGCTAATGATGCTAATGCGGTTAACGCTGCTAATGCTGACAATGCTGCTAAGGCTGCTAATGCTGCTAACCCTATTAACACTGCTAGTGCTGCTAATACTTAACACTGTTAACACTGCTAATGATGCTAATGCGGTTAACGCTGCTAATGCTGACAATGCTGCTAAGGCTGCTAATGCTTAACACTGTTAA
>JARVJO010000155.1:19219827-19232476 GCA_031762555.1 Cynodonichthys magdalenae | reverse complement strand
AAGCTGTTAACGCTGCTAATGATGCTAATGCGGTTAACGCTGCTAATGCTGACAATGCTGCTAAGGCTGCTAATGCTTAACACTGTTAAGTCTGCTAATGATGCTAATGTTGTTAATGCTGCTAATGATGCTAATGCTGTTAATGCTGATAATGCTGCTAACCCTATTAACACTGCTAGTGCTATTAATACTTAAAACTGTTAACACTGCTAATCCTATTAACACTGCTAGTGCTACTAATGCTGTTAATGCTGCTAATGTTGCTAACGCTGTTTACACTTGGCAATGCATAGTCAAATTGTCTGTCTAACAAATTGTACTTGTTTTGTACCCAGACATTGATGTTAAATATGATTTGGGTATAAATGGTTACCAATTTTCACATTTACTTTATGCATGTATTTGTGCATGTGTACTGTACAACTGACTGTATTTACTGGTACACCAGCTGATCAAGCCTTTATACCGAAAATAAAAGTACCAGATACAAACTCAGGCCAATGTGGGTACTTATTGTACCCAAACAGGATTTTTACACTTTTGCTTAATTTGTACCTTGACTGATTTGGCAGAGGGACAGAAAGACTTTTTAACAAAGCTTAAACTTTAGTACAATGTTGCTAAACTAGCAAAATTAATTTGTTTTAAAAAATAAATAAAAATAAACATATCAGTATTAGAAGCTGTGTGTTTTAACAGGAACATAAAGCACTTTGTCAAGATGGATACCGTGAGATTTGACAGATAAAAGGATCTGTGAGCAGGTAAAGGTGTGTTAGCAAAGACAACAATCAGCAATGGCAGCTCCATAAAGAGCTTAGCACAGCTGCTGCTACATTATCTGATAAAAAGAGAACTTAAGAGTTCTTCTGCGCTGAAAAACAACCAGAGATTAATAGTGAAAGCTTATCTCTGTGGGGAGAAACTTTCCATTAACTTTTTTTCCTGTTAGAATGTGATTTATCATCTGGGTCTATCCAGCTCCGTTAAGCAGCTCGCTTAGTTTCAGAAACAATCTGAGTGTTCACACAGCCTGGATATGCATGAGGCAGTGTAAACAGGAAACAAACGGGCCTTTTTTTCCAGTTAGTTGTAAAACAAAACCAGGAAAGATTAGTATTTATTACAGAAAACAGGATGAAAACTTGCAGGAAAGTTGAGAATCTGAGCAGAACTCAGTTCTTTATGTTTGAGATAAGAAGCGTTGGGTTTAATGGTGTTTAATGGACTCTGTTTCCTCCAACTCACTGAAAAATATTTGATTTTTCAGCAGAACTTAAAGATTCTGCAGGAAATGGGTCATGCTGCAGTGAAGCAATGTGGCAAAACTAGCTTCTCATTTAGCAGATTAGCCTTCACACTAACTTAGGTTTAAATTAACTTCCGCTAAATTATGCTCCACTAATATTAAGTCCACTATAAAAAAAAACTCACAAGTGTTGCAGTTCATCCTGAATTAAATAAAACCTCTCTTACAGACAGGACTGGATGTGTCAGACACCATGTGTGTAGCACACAGCATCTTTACCAGCTAAACTTCAAAATAAGAGCGTCAAAAAGAAATTAAATAACATTTAACTAATTTTAAATAAATAAAAATTGACTAAGTTTAAAATATGGTAAAGAAAATATTTGCTATTGTTGAACTTATTTCGAACAGTTTTCATAAAAATACAAACTTGATCAAATAAATGCTTTTATTTTGAAAGGAGTAAACTGGAAGTATCACAAGTTGCCCAGAACTATAAATGATTTGGATTGGCTGATTTGCCAAAAATGATCCCACTCACCTTCAAATGAAATCAAATAAAAAGTAACAAGAAATTTGTGTCAGTATAACCAGTCGTCAACTGGAATGAGGTGAAGACTGACGTTTTAGCAGTTAGCATTAGCTTCCATTAATCTTTTACCTGCTTAGGGGTTTAGCGTTAGCAGAGCTAAGATTCTTGTTTAGTGGATCAGTGGTTAGTGAGTAACTTTTTAGTTAGCTGTGCCCACCACTGATGTGTTTCTATAACATATAGGATCTAAAACAATTTAAAACGTTACCATCAGTGCAAGACAATGCTACATTTTTTATAGCAGTAACTTTTTCACAAAGTCAAGTTCAGATTTTTGTCAGGTTGTGTGACCAAAGTGAGTGGTAAATTTGCAGATTATTCACAGGAACGCTGCAAGAATGTTGCAATTTATCCACAGTTAGATTCCCAAATGTGTTGCTATAAATTCTCTTTTTGCAATTCCTAATTTCAAACCAATTCCAAAATATATTTAATTTCCACTTTAAAAGGCAAAATATAATAAAGTTTACAGAGAGACATGGATTATTTTATATCTGGCTGAATTTGATGAAGTGTGAGTTGTTTTAGAACTGTTAGTTTTACTGCTCCCTCTGAGCGTTCTGACCTGTTGCAGGTAAGATACTGACTGCTTATAACTATTATTTTTGGGAAAAAAGTATTTTCTGCCTGGCTGGAACAAAGCAGACACTCCAGCAGCTGTCCTCATGTGCGATCAGCTCTCTGTGGCTGAATGTGGCTCACGTCTCGGAGGTAAAAACTGTTCTTTTTGTGAGTGTGTGTGTGTGTGTGTGTGTGTGCGTCTAATGTGTGTGTTAGTTACTGTGACAGGCTCTCCCCCTGTGGGCTCGTAGTAAACCTCTCCTGGGCTCAGAGGAACAGTCTCTGTGGCCGTGGGCGGCTCTGACGGCTTGTTCAGCTGCATGCACAGAAACCGGCGCAGAAGAAAGCAAAGAGGAGAAAAAAACACACAGCAGAAAAACATGCAGTCAAGCCGAGAAGACAGGAGAGGACTTTGAAACAATTCAAGAGAATATGTTAACAAGAAACACACTCAGAGCTGGAGCCTTTGAAAAATGTAACTCTTCAGTCATGAACTGGCATGGATCCTTCCTGCTTTGTTCTTAAATTCAGATTCTTTATTCCATATATATATATTAAAGCAAACTCTTTGCTTTGATTTCCTTTGTAACGTATAATTCTAATAATATAAAGTGGACCAAAATATCCAAATGAAGCTGCACGTCCTAATTTGCTGCAGCTCTTTTGTTCCGAGAGCAGCTCTGGATCTTTGCAGAAACATTTAGAGGGAGAGCGTGTGACAGATGCAACAAAGCAAAACACAAGTCTGCTTCTGTCTCTGGGTCCTACTGGGGATTTTGCTCTTTAAAAACGGAATTTTCTCTTAGAGATGATGGGAAAAAAACGGTTTCTGGGTTCTCCTCCAGCTGAAAACGTCTGAGCAGACTTTGAGGTCAGCTTCTCTTCTACTGATTTTATTTTTGTTTGAATGTTCCTGCAGGTGATCCGGCTTCTACACATCCTAAATGATTGTTTTATTTGACAAAAAGCACTTTGTGCTTTAGGAGGGACTAATTAGCTAAGACACATGGTCTTATTTTGTTAAAAACAATCACCTCTGAAAGGGTTAAAATGAGCCTAAAGACAAACTGATGAGTGAAGCTACAGAGATAATGTGGGTTTTTGATCAAATGTTTAAAAAACCTTTTCACTGCTGAACTCTGTGACTCGTCCTTTTAGCCAAAGCATTAGGAGCCATTAGACACCTTTTCCATATCTAATCAACATAAAATTACTGATATGTGCTCTCATTACATCAGCACGGCAAAATGTGATGGAATGATAGAGAAAAAAACAACAAACTGCTGTGATGGAGCTCTTCACAAGCCAAGCTAATTATTCGAGCACATAGCTGCGATCGCCAATCAATGACCATTAGCCCCATTATGATGGCTCCAAATGGACTTTGTGTATTTGTGTGCGGCTCTAGCATGATTGTGGTGACGATCGGGATCGATTCGAAGCCGTGTCAATCACTCACCATCTCCGTAGAGCTGTTTTTCTTCACCGGGGGAGGCGGCTTGTGTTTGGGTGGGCCCCTGGTTGGACAAAAAGACAAAAAAAAAAAAAGTTAGATGGCATCGATCGCGTCTTCGTTAGGATTTCTTTGTATTTTAAAAGACAAAACCGGCTGCAGGGAGAGGACAAAGATGAAATATTGAACCCAGACGATGTCCCCATTGTGTCGTAACTCAATCGTACAGAAATCCAGCAATCACCGCCAGAAAAGACACACTTTGTGTGAGGTTTAAAGATTTTTTTCTTTTTACCAGATGACAAAATCAATGTGAACAGGTGGAGAAGTCCTCTGAAGGAAAAAAGATTCAGCTTCGATTGTCTAAAGTTGCTTTGACTTTTTTTACTGACAAGATGAGACTTTTATCTTATGAACGTTAGAAATGGTTCATATTTTATTCAATGTTCAGTAAAATAAACACGTCTTTCAGAGTTTTCATGTTTTCTGCTGAAGAACAAAGTGAAACAGCTAAAAATCAGAGATAAAATGTTACAAACTTTAGTTTTATAAAAACTCTTTCCGTTATGTTTTATTTAATTTTTATATATTTCCGTCAGAAAAACTAGATTTTAAATGGTATGTTTATCTAAAGTGTATAAATTAATTAAAACAACTTAAAACATCTTCAACTTTAAAAAGAGAAATTAAAACAGACTGATGAGCTAATGGCTAGTCCTAGCTTATAAAGGTGACGTTGTCACAAAACTACTTTAATTTGAAAAATCTCATTGTCACAGTTTTAAAAACCTTTACACCACATGGTCCTTCAAGGAGAGTTAGGATTCTTTCTGCAGGAAGTGATCTGAGCTGAACAGGAAGTGACCTGAGCTGAACAGGAAGTGACCTGAGCTGAACAGGAAGTGCTAAAGCTAGATGCTGTTAACTACACTTGCAGATAAACACATTATTTTGGTAATTCTGTGTAATTTTTGTCAGTGGAAATGATTATAAAATGAGATTGGAGCTATTTTTAAGACTATAAGTCTGTTGGTCTTGTCATCACTCAGACTAGTCATTTGCTCATCAGTTGTGTCAGAAACAAACTATTTTCCAGAACCATCTACAACAGGTAAAACAGTATTTGCTCATAGCCTCTTTGCAGAATACAGTATTTTAAAAAGTTGTTTTAATTTATCTTTATAAGTTTTTAGAGAACATTTGATAAAACAGGAAACTCATTAGTTGAATAATTTTCTCTGATGAAGAAGTTTAAGTTTAGAGAATAGGAGCACATTTTCTGGGAGGTTTTAGTGAAATCTACATCGCAGCCTGGAGGAGGATGAGCGGGAACCTTAAAAAACAGCCCGGTTCTGTAAACTTCAGGTCAGGATTTGTAACTGAGCCACTTTAATGACAGCTGATAAGTTTTAATGAGCTAAAGATCCAAGAGGGTGAATTAATTCAGCTCTGGAGCTTCAACCAAGCAGATAAAGATTCAACTACTTACTCTTCATCCATGTGGCGCTTGCGGAAGAGGAAGATGACGCCGATGATGATTCCGATGACGACGAGCGCTCCGAGGACCCCTCCTACTATGGGACCGGTCTGCGAGCTGGAAACAAGAAGCCGTTTCTCCTCTTGGATGAGTGAAGGATGAAGGAGAGGAAGAGGAGAACGAGGTGTTATTGCAGCTTCATTTAAATTTCATGAGGCCGATTCTGGCAGTTTAATGTTGCCCACTTGCAGTATTTGTGTTTTATGTGTTTTGCTGCTGAAGTCTGCCTGCGAATAAATAATCTGCAGCCGTGTGAGTCAGAAGTGCTTCATAAAAACTGCAGCTGTAAAACAAACAATATCAGAATGAAGCCCGGTCGTAAAACAAAGAATTCATACAAGCAGCTCGACAACAACAACAACATGTAGCTGCTGACCTCGTCGTTTCTCTTTAATTAACTTCCTGTTTGTCATTTCCACACGGCGGTGAGGAGTTAACTGGAAAGCCACTCATTAGAGTGTGCTCTTATTATAAAAGCAGGATTTTAGAGTGGCTGGCTGCCTCTGCACATCCACTGAGTATCTCTGAGTCCTGCAGCAGGAAGGGGTTAAAAGGGTTATTTACACTTTTATTATGAAATTATTGTACTTTTTCACTGTAAATAAGCACATGACTGTATCTGATTGAGACTGTTTAAAAAGAAAATCAACCTTGATATCTTTCTTTATGCAACAATAAAGTTTAGTATTGTTGCATTTTTGACTGTTTGATGGTTTTGCATGAAAAATACTAATTTTCTAAAGATAAAAACTGAAACTTGAGTTTCTAGTTGCTAAAAAAAAGGAGCAAGTAGAAGTGAAAAATATGGCAAAGGGTTACGTTTTCACAGTTAAATCATGTTACTGAACCATAACTAAAAAGGTAAAATAAACAAAACTGTAGCCAAAAGCAAAATAAATTGAAAAATCATAGCTAAAAGCTAAATTTAGTGAAACAAACTAAAAGCTAAAATCTGTGAAACTAAAGCCAAGCAGGTAAATGACCAAAAATAAAGCTTAAAGTTAAATTTAGAAAAAAAACAAAGCTAGATGCTAAAAGTTAAAAGCTAAAAAGCTAAAAGAGTTAAACCAAACTAAACGCTAAATTTAACAAAACCACAGCTAAAATCAAATGTTAGCAAACATTCACCAAAAAACTGAAATTTGTTAATTTGTAGCAAAAAGCTAAAATTCATTAAACCACAACTCAAAGCTAAAATAAACAAATCTGTAGCTTAAAACTTATTTGTGCTAATTCAAAGCTAGATGCTAAAGTTTGTAAAACTGAGCTAAAGGCTAAAACCAATACAACTGCAGCACAAAATGAGCAAAACCAAATCTAAAAGTTACATGTAAAAGCTAGCAAAGCTAGATGCTAAAATGAGTAAAACCAACTAAAAGTTAACAAAATGGCAGCTAAAGTCTTATGTTGGCAAAATCATACCTAAAATCAGAAGTTAACAAAAACAATCAAACCAATCTGAAAGATTCCATAAAACAAGAGCAAAACTTTGAACTGGAGCTAAAAGCTAAACTGAAGATAAAATAAGCTGAACCGTAGCTAAAAGCAAAAAAGTAGCTAAATTGTAGCTAAAGGTAAATATGAGCAAAACCAAGACTAAAAGCTAAAATTAGCATAACTGTAAATAAAGGCTAAAACTACCGTAACCATAGCTAAAGATAAATCTGTATGTTTATTTCAACTAAATAGAAGTTTTTGTTTTTGTTGATAATATCTTTTAAAAAAAATAACTATTTTATCTTTTCAACAGGCAGAAATATAATTAAAGTTGTTGGTTCTGCTGCCTTCACGCAGCCTAAAACATAATTTCCTGTTTCATTTGCAGAATATGAAATCATTTTTCTTACTTGTCTCTGATTCCTCCAGTAGTTTATCTTCAACCAAATTAGAGACAGATTAGATTAGAGTCAAATTAGAATAAATTAGAGCAATAAGGGATAAATTACAGACAATAGAAGTTCACCACAGAGACAGATTCCTCGCAGCTGCCAACATTAAAAACACACAAACACACACTCGTCACATAAATCTCCTGCAGTCTCTTCCTGCCAATAAAAGAGTTTGTTGAAACCTCATCTGATGTCACAGATTACATCGGCAGCTTTGCCATTTGTTTTCCACGGTCACTGATAATCTAGTTTCACCAACAAAGAACGAGCCGCGCTGCCGCTGGAGACAAATCCCAACAGGTGACAGGAGAGTCAGGATTTAATACCGGAGCATCTTTTTTTATTGAATCCAGAAGTGAGGCGAGAGGAGCGTCCCCCGAGGAGAGCAGCAGAGCTGAGAAGATTGATTGAGTTTCTTGGAGGGCAAAATGCAAAACGTGTTAATAATCTATCAGAGAACACGGCCGGGAAGAAGCAAGCAGCAGGAGTTCTCATCAAACATGGCTGCTGTTCTCTCTGCAGGTAAAAAAACAAAACACCTACACCTGCTTTGGGAAACAGAAAAAACTCTAAATCTGAATCTGAATCGTTTTATTTTACCTGCTGAAAAAATATACAGCAGCAATAATAACCATAATACTACCTGGTATGTTCCTAGTACTTATCTGATACACAGAGGGTACAAAACCAGGTGCATAACTGGTAACTACTGGGTACAAAACTGTTTACTTATCAACTATGTACCTCATATTCACCTGGTACTTACAGGGTACAAAACCAGGTGTTTTACTGGTACATACCTGTCACCTATTGGGTACAAAACCATGTACTTGTCAGCTATGTACCTAATATTTACCTGGCACTAAAGGGTACACAACAGGTACATGCCTGGTACCTACTGGGTACAAACAATCTACTTACCAGCTATGTACCTGGCATTTACACAGAACAAAATTAGGTATTTAACTACCTACTGGGTACAAGAACCAAATACTTAGTATACACTTATATACGAGGTACATATGGGATATTTACCTGGTACTTACAGGGTACAAAATCAGTTATTTAACTGCTATATACCCACTTTGTACCTGCTATGTATGCTGTAGATAGTTGATATGTACCTTGTACATACCAGTTTGTACCTACAACATACCTGGTGTGTACTTAGTATGTACTGGGTTGTATCACAGTATTTATTGCTGCCAAATGTAGTGATATGAAGAAGCTTTTTTCTGATGAATATTGTAATTACAGCAGCAGCACTTAGCAGCTCTGCTTCAGAGAGCCCCGAAAAGAAAGCATGAAAAGGCCAGGAAATGTCAGACTGTTTATGAACACACACACACACACACACACACATACACCCCCCCCCCCCCACACACACACACAACTACATTTCCATAACTATGGGAATATATTAAACATTTTATCTCTCAGTAAGATCATCACAGCACAGGGTCAGAATATGACAAGAAACAACTCAGATTCTTCTTATTTTCTGTTGGGGGGGGGGGGGGGGGGGGTTCTGTCACGTGTTTCTGAACTGAAACAGATAAAATCTGCTCAGAAACAGATTCTGAGTACTCTGAAAGCAACTGTTTATCCTTTTTCCAGCTTTATATTTTTTATGAGACTGAGTAAATAAATAAAAATACTTTCATGCAGTTCAGTTAATCCATATAAAACATTTATGAAGCTATAAAAATGTTTTAAAAATACTGCTTTCTGAAAATCTAAACTTTAATGTTTAAAAAAATAATAACATACACTTATTTTTCTGGTTTTCCTGCACCTGTAAAGTTGTACCGACTAATTATTTTGTGCAAAAAACAGTTTTAGGAAACGTTTGCTCACTGTAGATTGTTGATTTTTACAATAAAAGGTGGGTGATCAGGTAACTTTATTGTTTTAAATGTAAAACTGAGGATCTGGATTTGCTGTTCTTTACATCAGACTTTAACTCTAGTTAATCTTCATCTATTTCTGTTTGTTTCTCACTCCAGCGCCTGGGTCAGCCCAAATCTGCAGATATAATGTTATTATCCATCTAAGTGACACTCAAATGGTCTGAAATTGTAACTGTATCACATGCAATTTAAATGGGTTTGAAATAACAGCCCCTGTTTAAAGAGCTCTATTGCTCTCACAGATGAAACCTCCCAGTGTGGGGGCTGGATCAGCAATCAGAGAAACACACTCTGCCTCAGGCCTGCACTTAACCATCTCTCTTCAAAAAAAAAAAAAAAAAAGAAAACGATTCATGCACCACAGAAAAACAAGTACTCTCATAAAAGGCTGGATGTAATGTTCAGGAATTTAAGATGATTCTGTCGAGCTGAAAGCAGCTTTTTACTGAAAACCACAAAATGTCAAACCCTACAGATCTGTTCTGCAGAATAAAAGCATAAATATGAACTCTTCACCAACGTGCACGAGCACAAGTTCTGCATTCATTGTTAAATATGTCTGCTTTTATTTAATCTTCTGTTGGAATCACCATCACTGTTTAAAATACAACTGTGTGTGTCGGCTTAAAGTAATGTTGATAAGCTGGAGGGAGGATGGTGGGTGGGGGCAGAACCAGAGAGGTGGCCAGGGTGGCAGGTGCCCCCCCCCAAAAACACTGACAAGTGAGTGGGGATCATGGATTTTGTATTTACATTTTAGATTTTGCTAAATATAGTTTTATGATACTACTGTACTTTATAAATCATCAGCTGTGTGTGTTTGAAATGGCTGAATTTTAGCACTTTGTGAAATTAGCATTAGTGGTTAGCCTAATTTGGGATTAGCATTAGCAATCGGCATGCAATCTTTCTTAGCTACTTATCAACAAATTTAATTTTAACAAGTCTTAAAATGGCTGAATTAAAGTATTTTATAGTTAAATGTGGCGGCCATCCTGAATTTTAGAATTTGGTAAAGACTGTTTTTGGTTACTTCTGCACTAATATTCAGCTGAATTATAGCCATTTGGAGTTAGCTGAGGCGGCCATCTTGAAATTCCAAATTCAGGGTACTTTTCATTTGTATGAGCCCTCTAAAAAACACCCTGTGCCACCCCCTGTAAAACTTCTAGCTCCGCCCCTGCTGATGGGAATAAAAAAATGGAGAGAGCAAAAAATGAGGAATTGGAGGGAAAACTGCAAGGAGGGGAGAAGAGGAGAAAGAAATGTGGAAAAGACTGTGTCAGGGACAGAGGAGTGTTGGCTGCCTGCAGAAAACATAAAATTTTAAAGGTCTAAAAAGTCCTGAGGGAGGCGGTGAGTGACACGGGAACAACAACCGCCTCGCTTTCTTTTATTGAACCGATTCTCCTCCTGACGCAACATTTAACTGTTTTCCAATCCTTTTTCTCAAACCACAACTCGCTCTTTATTTAGACTTTTACATACAAGTCCAATTTTTCCACAGTGCCTCAGCATGAAAATACCACCGTTACTTTGTAGTTCTTCTTCGCCACACTCGCCCAGCAGCTCTGACAGCGACATTAGAACTCAGATCTCACATTTACAGACTGTAAAAACCCAAATGAAGTCACGGACGAGCGGAGTTGTATAAACACAGCGGCGACCATCGCTGAAAAGAGCACTGATGTAAGGAGCGAGCAGAAACGACTGCAATCAGCCAGCAGTAATGATGAATCAAAGGGCACCTTTATTCTTTTCAGCAAGGCACTTTAGTGAAGAGGCACGAGAGCTGCAGGGTGGCAAACCAAAAGGTGAGTGATGGAAAACACAAAGAGTTCGGCACAAATCAGGCTTTCATGTCTCTGCAACAAGGTGAAAGTTGTGTTCTGTTTGGCTGGAACACCGTTTTAACAAAAACCTGCTCTGAGAACATCGAGTGTTAAAAATGGAAACAAATTCAATCAGAAATTAGTAATTATGAACAGAGTTCAGAAAGTTTGAAGCAGAAATGATAAAACAGGTCTGATGTCAATTAGATGACATTTTAATTTGTTTTCATTTATTTATAAATGTTTGTTTTTACTTTGGTTTTAAATGAAGTCTACTGTAGCTTTTCTTTGCATGTGTTAGCAAAATATCTTAAACTGCTGCACAGATTTGAATAAAACTCTCAATAATTATTGGATGTCTGTCCCTATTCAAGATGACCTCAACAGCTACTGTAACTGATATTAGTCTAAATAAAAATGGTTATAACTCAGTTTTACAGAAATTCAATTCCATTCAGTTTATTTATATATATAGCACCAAGTCACAACATATGTTGTCTCAGGGCTCTGTACATGAAAAAAGAACAATCTAAAGAAGAAGCAGCAGTTTGTGTTGAATCACTTCATCACAGTCTCCCATCCTGAGCAAACAACTCAGCTAAAATTGGGTGTGGTAGTAGATGAGAGTCATCCTCAACACACTGTTGGAAAATCAGTTTGGTTTGTGGAACATAATATTAGAGCAATGTAAGGTTCAGACATCAAAAATTAAGAGTAAAATAAAATTACTTGTTAGGTTTAGACACCATAAACAGTGTTTTATGCTAAAAGATTTTAGCTGAAAGCTGCTTAAGATGATGAAAAACTTTAATAGCAAAACTTTTACTGCTTGTTAAATTTAAACAGCTGATTTCTGCTGACAGCAAAACAAAGAAAGTGAAAACTCAGTAGAAAGATAGCAACAAAGGGTTAAAAGAATCTGTAAAGATAAATAAAATCTAAAATTAGAAACAAGTTCAAATTTACAGACAGGGAAAAAACACAATTTTCAAATGAGCAAAAATAAAACAAAACAAGCCTAAAAATAGCTAAAAGAAAGTAGCTAAAATTAGCACAAAGAAACAAAGAGCATGTATTTAGTGAATTTAGTTGAAAAAGCTCAAATTTGCTGAAATTACCTGAAAAGTAGCTAAAAACACAGAAAACAGCTGAAAGAAGCATAAAAAGTCTAAATTAGCATAAAAAAGTCCAAAGAAGCACATAATTAGCAGAAGAAAAGGTCAGAATGATAGATTAAAAAGACAAAATTGAAGCTGAAATCAACAGAAAGAAAAATAAAATAAAATATCAGAACAGAATAAAAAGTAAAGATTTATGAAAGTTTTGACGGGTTTTAAGGATGATGAAGACAGCTCCATTCATTCAATGAGATTCAATGAGAAAAAAAATGACAGAAAAATTTATATGTCTTCACTTTTTAAAACTTCACTTCCTGGATGGGAATAAAACAGAAATATGACTTTTTGTGTTTGTTTTTACAGATCCAAGCTGCTCTGACTGACAAACAGGAACATTTGTCCTCTACATTCACAGATAACTCTCTCTCACTCACACACACACACACACACACACACACACACACGCACGCACGGTCTAGTACAGCTATCTTTATGGGGACCTTGCATT
>JARVJO010000155.1:19164392-19194293 GCA_031762555.1 Cynodonichthys magdalenae | reverse complement strand
TCACTGAAGAAATGATTTATTATCCAATATTTCTAATCTGGACTTCTGGTCAAACTGCTTATTTTAAATCAAACATTAAAATTTTTGTATTTAAGAAAAAGAATAATGTGATAAAAACATGATTTTTATTCAGATTCTTGCAAACAATTGGCACATCATGAATAACAATCTCTGCCTACTAGCACTTAGCCAAAAAGGTTTTTATAGAATTATTCAGAACTTATGCAGCTATTTTACATTCTGAAAAGCAAAACCTTGTTTCTGTTACTATGTTGTTGGACATAGAGTAAATAAGCTTTAGGTAAAGCAGAAAGACTGTTTCATATGTGTATTTGAAGCTGTTTAGCTGCGGGACATTCTGAAGCACACAGATTTAAATGTGGTCAAACGTCCTCGTCTCAGTTCGTCTTCAGTTGCTGATTCAGTGTTTCATGTTTGTGTGAAATTAAAGAGTTTTAGTTCAATATTTTTGAATGAAAATGTTGCTCCAGAATAAAATTCATTAATATTTTTTAAAAATATTTATTTAATCATGGCATGGATAAGCTGGTGTTAGCATTGGAGAGGCTAGCAACAAGCATGAATAACCTGGTGTTAGCATTGGAGGGGCTAGTGACTAGCATGGATAACCTGGTGTTAGCATTGGAGAGGCTAGCGACTAGCATGGATAACCTGGTGTTAGCATTGGAGAGGCTAGTGACTAGCATTGATATGCTGGCATTAGTATTGGAGGGGCTAGTGACTAGCATGGATAAGCTGGCATTAGCATTAGAGTGGCCAGCTGCTCAGTTAGCGGTGCCGGCCTATCTTTTATCAGAACAAAAGCTATCTTAGGAAAAGAAATAGCCTCCTGCTACAAGGATGTTGCAACTGCTTGTTGCGCAATAGTTATAATTTTGGCCCTCATAATGCACCGTATGTTAGCATGTGTGGATCCATTCTGAAGCTGTTGTACAGTCAGAGCAGATTAAGTCATTCTCTGCTCTGATTGTTGGGTCGAGCTGCTTCCTTTTTACTCAGGAGCAGAATGTCACTTCTGATCTAACACGGTGGTTCCACCGTTAGCATCAAATATTAGTGTCTCAGTCATCAGGACACGTTGAAACATTTTCATTCAAACCTGTTTCATAGTTCTTGAGATAATTTACTAACAAACACAGGAAGTGACGAGAAAGATCAAAGACTTTATAAATCCTGCTGTTTTGTGGAACAAAGTACAAATTGATGCATAAAATGAACAGAAATGTGCAGAAGAGAGACAAAAGCCAGAGCAGGAGGTGAAAGCACCAGCAGATTATCCTGCAGCGCCGACACAAAACGAGTGGAACCTGAGGGAAGGAGAGACGAACCAAGAACCGGACCCTCTGCCAGCATTTGTGCACAGTGTGCTAACAGCCGTGAGACGCCGTGTCTCCTGGTGGAGGTGAGATGAGAGCGGCGCAGTATGGTGCGGCGCTCCGGTCCTGCCTGCAGCCCTTTGGCAGCTCCAGCCTCGTGTTGCAGGAGGACGACAGTAATTAGCTCTTCAGCTTCAGAAGACAAACACTCAGCCAGACAGACTGTTTCAGCCTGTTTAGAGCGGCGAGCCGACACAATTCAGATACATTCACACACACACTGACACACACACACACACACACACACACACACACTGAGGGGACTAAAGGGCTATAAAAGCTAAAAGAGGTTTTATGAAATCAAGCTGCGAGTGTGTGTTCTGGGTTTGTTGCTAGCAGCTTGTTTGATGTTTTGACCACTAAAGTTCTCAATAATGAAGGAGCTGATGAGCTCCCATCAGCTCGGTGCCACGGTACGAGTCCGCACCATCAAAGCCCCCGTGATGCTAATGGGGGGTAATGAGATGAGCTGTAATTGTTGCAATGGGCAAATCTAGCATGAAAGAAGGCATCCTCTCTGAAATACACACACTAACACGCTTCAGTCATAGATAATAAAAGCTTTAACGCTCATGTATGAAGTCTGCACCTTGATGCAGGTAAAATAAGCTCATTATGCAAACAGTGAATCCAACATTCACACTTTATATTCAGTGAAACCACTCAAATTTATTTCAAAAGGAAGTCAAACACATGTATGGACTGTAAATTCTCATCTCCACAGCAGAAGTTTGTTTTTTCTTCCAAATATTCAACGTTTTCAGCCTCAAACTCTCATCTATTTTTGTGCCATGTTTATGTTCTTCCAAACACCTTTCTGACATTTAAATTTAGAAAAAAATTCCCATATAAGTCCAGAGAACTGCTGATCAGAACCACTTTAAAAGATAGGAGAAAATCTGGTTCTTTCAAAAGAAATATAAAGAAAAGAGGCCCGGGTCAAGAATTCAGAATAAAGCTGAAAATACAGGAGGTGCTCACATTAAAGGGTTAGTTCAGCTCCCATAAAACTTAAACAGTTAATATGTTACCTGCTGCAGATAGCTCTTTGAATAACTT
Source organism: Cynodonichthys magdalenae (assembly GCA_031762555.1). Classification (NCBI taxonomy): domain Eukaryota; kingdom Metazoa; phylum Chordata; class Actinopteri; order Cyprinodontiformes; family Rivulidae; genus Cynodonichthys; species Cynodonichthys magdalenae. Next base: position 19,191,837 of record JARVJO010000155.1, on the reverse strand, counting down.
CCGTTTGAGTAAACAGGGTTTAATTCTGACCTGACAGATGAGCAAATGGCTAGTCTTTGTTAGAGAAGAGTTAAAGGTCAAACTCAAAACAAGAAGTAGCAAAATGAAATGGTAATGGTAGTTAAAAGTATCAAAATGTTAGATAGAAAAAAGAAATTATGAAAGGGCTGGCTAAAACCTAGAGGTATCTAAAAGCTAGCCATAAGGAAAAAATAGCCAAACTGTAGGTAAAAATAGCAAAAACCAACTTAAAACCTAGAATTAGCAACAGGCTACCTAAAAATTAAAAGAAGCATAAGGTTAGCCAAACGTTAAATATATTAGAAAGCTAGTTAAAATTTAAAACAGTAGCTAAAATAATCATAAAGCATGCTAACATCTTAAAATAGTCAAACAGTAGCTAAAAGCTAAAACAAGCATAATGAAGGCTAACACCTTAACAGTAAAACAGCAGCTAAATGCTAAAATAGGCAAAATGCAGGCTAAAATCTTAAAATAGTTGAACAGTTAAAAGCTAAAAGTAGTACAAGAAAAAGTTTGTGCACTGAAGCAGATAAAAAATCTATATATTATGAATTAAAGTTAAATAAAATCTTAGAGAAAATATTTGTAAACAAAGTTACATAAATATTTTTGAAAACTTTTACCGTTCTCTGAATGAGCAGAATGTTGTGATTTATTAACAGCTGAAACAGCACAAAGTTTGCAGAAGTAGATTACAAAAAAAGTACAGAATAACAAACAGGAAAAGAGTCATCTACAACAGGTAAGATATTAACTCTTCATAAACTTTCCAACAAACTCCACTTCAAAAAGTCTAAATTATTTCTTCCATTTTTAATTAAATTTGTATTTTTTTTGTTTTTCCATCTTTTTAACGCAGCTTCACAAATGTTATCATCCAAACCCATCAGTTATTTTTTTATCTTTGACTGTTTTATATTTTCAATTATTTGGATTTTATGTGAAAACACTATTGTGTCTTTGTTCCCTTTTCTCTGCAGTCATTCAGTTTTTGTTTAATTACTCTCTAAAAACATCTGAAATAATAATAATAATAATAAAAAATCTCAGCGTGAAAAGCTGCACCTGAAACTCTCCTGCTGTGAAACACAGTCATCAGCAACAACTCTGGGGAAAAAAAAGTTGAATAAATTGTTGAAATTCTGCTGAACTCCTGCAGCGTTAATGTGTCTGAGAACGACTTTCATTTTGTCCTTTTTATTGCGTCGCACTTCATTATCAGTGCTGCTGTATGTGAGCAAAAATAATGAGTAAATAGGAACTTGTTTTAAGTTAAAATTTTCACTTAAACAGTAAAATAATAAAATAAAGGGAAATCAAGCTCAAACTGAACGACGTCATCATAAATTCATCCGATCTTCCTCTCCGATGCAGAGAATCCTTCACATTTACGGTGAAATAAATTATACACTCGGGCTTCACGTCGATGATTCCAACCAGTGCTTCAGCCGGCCCTCGTTAGCCCAGTTAGAGCTGCTAAAATGTAACATTTTGAACATCAATAAACCGTTAGCGCCTTCCCTTTCAACATTAGTGTTATTACAATATACAAATGAGGCTGTCGCCGACGAGATTAGCAGCTTTATTGACTGGTTTTCAGCCAAGTGGGTGAAGTGGCAACGAGGTTTATAGGAAAGGTGGCGACAATTACGAGAAGCTTAAACGCCTGCTGCGAGCTAAAGACGGCTAATTTTCTCTGTCGGGGTCGTCTTTGTTTACAGTAATTAGACTAAAGATATAAGTCATCTGACAGAGATGTATGGATGTTATCAGTGAGTTCAGACTATCACTGCAGGAGGCTTCTCATGCATGACTCACTTATATTTATATGTATGTGCAGAGACAGCTGATGGGTTCATTTACACAAACAAATTAAAGCAGGAGCCTCTACGGAGCCCTGCAGGTGTCAGGTGCAGAAAACCACCTGACCTTAGAGAGCAAGAGGAAGAAAATCTGTAAATACATTGAAAACTGGAGCAGAAAGGTTAATAAAACCAGCAGGTCAAGATGAAAACAGGTGATGTCATCCAGCTGCTGCTGATAAAATCACCAAAATATGTTTGTTCATTTAATGGAAGAAAAAACAGAAAGAGCTCAGGTGTTTCCCTCACTTTGTGACATTTACGTCTCAGCAGCTCGGCGGAGGCAGCCGCAACAAATGTTGGAGGAAGTTAGCATGTGAGAGCGTTACCCCCCGTCACACCCTGAAGGTGAAAGCAACACAAAGCGACAACCTGCACCTGAACTCACACAGGATGCAGAGTTAATGACACAAACTGAGAGGGAGGGTCTGAGCAGCGCCGGCTAACGTAGCCGCTAATTATTCCCCAGATCTTGTCAACTTGTCCTCTTGGGTGGATTCTGAAGGAAATCTACAAAAATGCAAAATGAAGCAAACCCCTGTGGGTAAATTATCCCTGTTCCCTTCAAACAATGAAACTGGACTTTATATACACACACACACACACACACACACACACACACCCACACACACACACACACACACACACATGCAGTAAGACAGATGGGGACCTCAGGCTTCACAGGTGGCGACTGCATTTCAAGCAGGTAGTGCTGCCGGTGGCCACGGCACAAAAAAACAACAACAAAAAACTCCAAACAGGAGTTAAAGTGTCGCAGACAAACATCACCCATCAGTCTCCCCCGTTTCTTTCAGGATAATGTTTTCTCCTGCCAGCAGACCATGAAGCGCCTCAGGTGCGCCACATTTCCAGCACATAAACACACGATGACCACATAAAGACAAAAAAAATAAAAACACGGGGACATCTGTCACATCTCCGAACGTTTCACATCGGCCTTATTTCCTGCTCCTGACGGCGAGGAGTCGTCACAATAAATGTTTCACGTCCTCATGAATTTCTAACTTAACAGTTGTTCTGTTTGCTTCTGAATAAATCAGAACAACATTAATATTTGTATAATAAATGTAAATACCGACACTGGATCAGCAGCATGTTCCCTCCCACACAAACCACCTTCAGGTTTTTTTTATTCTTTTGAAGGATTTATGCAAATTAAACTTCACTCTCCCATTTAATCACTTTATCATAAAGTGAAATTTTTATAGTTTGCAGTTGTTTGTCACTAATTTAAATAATCTATAAAAAGAAATTGAGCATTTTTATTTTTTAACATAAAGGACATTTTTATGACTAAAATAAATAAGTCAGGTTTTGAACTTGGATTAAATATTTATGTCAAAGTTTGTGCTTTTTTAAATTAATTTAGCACAGAGCAACAGACACAAAACACAAAACTGCTGCTTCTGAGCTCATTTTCTTCAACTTTTTATGCAGAATTAATTTTTTTTTACTTATTTCACAATGCAGAAAATTAAATAATGTTTCACTAAATTTCCTTATTGTGACGCATTAAACTGACCAACTGTTTGGATAAAATCTAACCAGGTTTCAATGGATGAAACTGTTGATATAAACTTAACACAGAAAGTAAGGAAATTAGATTATTTCTATGTTGTAACAAGGCTCTTCTTGGTAATAAATCTCATCATTGGAAAGGTTGTTAATTCCTCTTTTAAATGGTGCCACATTTGTAAGGAACATGCATTTGTGGGATGAGCAGTAGAGCTGAGGATGTGGGTTGTTCTTCTCTGCTCTTATTGACTCATTTTGAGCTTCTGTTCCCTCCAGCTGCTGCCGATCAGGTGCAGCTATAAGATTTATTGCCAAGAATCATTGTTACAACAAAAATAATCTACCATTTCAGATGTTTCAGCTGTGCAGGTGGCATCAGGTGACAAATTGTTAATTGAAGGGAAGGACGAGGATCACTTCCTGTCTGCAGGAGTCAGAGTTTGAGGCCGTGTTTCAGACGAGCTGTCCGTCAATCAAAGTAGACGTAAAGCTTGATTTGCAGGCTGATCATAAATAAATCCTGTCAGCGGCTGTTTGTACGGCGCCTCCGTCTGACAGCGCTGTGATTATCTCAGAGTTAGCTGCAGCAGCATTTAAATTCAGCGTGGCAGCTCTCTCCGACAGATGGTCAGTGCGTTGTGCACGCTGCATATGAACTATTGATTGCAACATTTGCATGAATTATTTGAGCTCCACGTTCTGCCGGGAAAAACGTTTTTTTTTTTTTATTCCCCCCAAGACACAATCTGCTGTATTCTAATCCTTCCTGACAGTGAAAATAACAAAAAAGCAATATCTAAAATTAACTTAGGTGCTGTGTTTTTCTAAAATAAAAGAATATACAGACTAATATAGCTCCCAGAGAGAGCGGAGCTGCTTTCTCTTCATCTCGTTTCTGCTGGAGTCATTTCTGAAAATCGATTGTGAGAGACCAAGGCCACCTGACAACTGGAGGCTTGGTGTTTTTGCAGGCGTGTCGTAAACGTGTTTTATGTGCAGGTTGCACGTGGGCGTCGGTTCAGTTGCACATGTATTTATGTGGGTTTCTCTGCACAAAACGTCTGCGATGCAGAGTGGCACAAAGTGTCAGAAAGCCCCACAGAAGAAGGGAGAAGACGCACGGAGCGGTGGAATAAGCCCCCACAGATGGGAGGAGGAGGAATGAAAGGAGAAAAGAGAAGCACGAGGCGGAGAGGTGGAGCGGGTGAAAGCTTCGGCTGTGGGGATTTGTGTTTGCTTGTTGCCTGGGGAGCAGCTAACTACAGGTGAAATTTAAGGCTATCTTCAGTTTAGTTATTGAGCGGAGAGGCCCAGTGGTGCCAGAGCTCGCAGCTGCTTCATACTGTACAGCTAAGTGTATCTGAAAGCAGAAAAGGTTAAAAAAAAGCAGAGCAGAAAATACATATCTGAAGTTGTGATTCAGTTTGAAGTTGTGTATGCGCTCACAGCTTTTGGCTTCACAGCAGGAGCGGCTGGAAGAAAAGCAGCAAAGGCAAAATAAAAAGAAGGTGAGAAAGAGAGAAGTTCAGGAGGGTAAAAAATAAAAAAAGCTGCTGAAGTTTGAGAAGATGAGAGTGGAGGGGAGAAAAGAGATAAAAGAGTCAAAAAAGAAAGAAGAGGATGAGGAAGTTGAAAGAGGAAGAGAAGTCCTGGACTTAGAGATGATGAGAGGAACAGATGAAAAAGAGATTAAATAAGTTCAGAGAGGGAGAGGAGCTGAAATGAATAGTAATTGGGGCTTTAATGCTGCCAAGGTTAGGTTTCCCATTTCCACTGTGACTGCTAACAGCATGCTAACAGCTAACTGCTAACAGCCTGCAGAGCCTTCGTCCTGAAGGAGGAACAAAAACAATCTGTTCATTTCAAAATAAAACTGAGCCTTCATCTCTCAGGTTTCAGAAAAAACTGAAGCGTTGGGATCATCTGACAGATTCCTTATTCTGTTGTCTTTAAATCTAACAGTTTCTTCCTGAGATTTAGCAGCTAGCTGTAGCACTTCCTGCCAGGACTATTAAAGCGTTTGCATAAAAGTGAAATATCGATCTTACTCCACAAAACAAAATTTAATTTATACAGTGTTTCTGCTTCAGCCTCTTAGATCCTGTTGAGTTTTATTTTTTATAACAAATGGAGAGGAATGAAAGGAAGCAAAGAAGGATGAAAGGAAAGGAAGGAAGGAAAAGAACAAAGGATGAAGGCAGTAAAACATGAAACTGAAATTCAGAGTAAAAAAAAGATTAATTGTTGCACCTTCCTCTTTCATCAGAACCTGTTTTTTTAACTGTTTTCCTTTAAAACAAAACAAAAAAATCAGGAATGAATTGATGGGATTTTCACCTGAGTCGGTCTCTGTGATCCAACAAAGAACCTGTTTTATTGTTTTATTTTTCTAAAGTTTGGAGCTGCTGTGAGTTAGAATCCTCCTGAATCAATCAAACCCAGATAAAAACCTGAATAAACAGGATTTACTTTACATCGAGCCGATCCATCAAGAGCAGAAACACCTGAATTCACCCGAACACCGAGTCCACGTGTGTGTTCTGCAGATTACACACAGCTGCAGCTGAGAACTCGTTCTCCCTCCACGGCTGCATTAAAGTGGGTTTTTGGGTTTGTGACAACTCAACACACGGCTCAGGACGGACTCTTTGTTTCAGAAACATTTGTAAAAAAAAAACACACCAAGACCCAAGTCGGCACACGCTGTGACAAAACGAGTCAAGCAGCGAAGCGGCAAACATCTCCAGCGACAAAAACATTAAAGGTGTAAAGATTAAATAAACTTATATAAGAGTATGTTTTCACACGGCTGCTCAGGCAGAAAATCCTGTCTTCTCAGGTGAGGAAACTCAAATCTGCCTCTGTCTGAGTGACGTTTAATTTTTTTTTATGTTGGCATTATGTTTATAGAAGCATAAAGTCTTGATTCATTGGTTGTTTTAAAGGATATTTTGATAGGATTGTTGCAGTGGTTCTGTTTTGAGCTGAACTGTGGGGTACCTCAGGGACGACTTCTCGGCCCCTTTCTGTTCTTTTATATATTTTTGTGTTTTTATTCAGAGACATGTTCAGACATTTATTTCCCTTTATAAAGGACCTTACAATTGTTTTATTACTGACAAAATGTGGGCTTGGAGAAGCTTAGAGTAAGCTCGTACAACTTTTCCATTTTCACCTTAGTCACACCAACAGAGAATCAAGAAAAAAAGTGTCTGTTCCTTTTTTCTCTCTTTTGTTTAGTTTGAGCTGTGGAGTACCTCAGGAATGAGTTCTCGACTACTTTCTGTTCTTTCACATATTTTCTTGTTTTTATTCAGAAACATGTTCTATTCTATGTAGATGACTGTTTAAAATATCTTAAAAATTAGGTCATTTTTTTACACTATTGAGTATAAGAAAAGTTATGCAAATTTTTGTCTCTTTTTCCAGACAACTCCGGTCTCCAGGTGGTTAAAATACTAAAACATTTTTAATCATGCCTCTGTTTTATATGAATTTTAAAATCATAATTCTTCCCTTTAAAGTTTACTGAGACATCTGAGATCTCCATTTTTAAAATCTAATTTAAAACTTTCTTCTAAAACTGCAACGTCAAACATCCAGATATTTATTTCACTTTATAAAGAGCTTTACAAATATTTTATTGTTTTAGTGTTTATTGCCAAAGTAACAGTTTGATGAGGCTTAAAGTAAACCCAAAGAACCCTTTCATTTTCTGTAGTTTTCTCAGAAATTGACACTAAATAACAAGATGTGGGAGACATTTTTCTATTACTAAGACCCACCGACAGAGAATCGAGAAAGAAAAATGTCAGTGTTTCACTCGGGAGACCGAGCTGCACAAACGCATGCAGAAACACAAGATTGAAGTAAATAACACGGGGCAACAACAGTAATAATCTCAATGTCAGTGTGAGTGAAAAGCCTGGGAAGAATGCCAACGACCCAGAAGAGAAGGAACGGCAAGACGAGACCGAATCTGACAGAAAAACACACGGAAAACTACCGCGAACATACAAACGTGAGCGCACAACCAAAACAAAAGAAAAAGGAGAAACAGATTCAGTCAAACCCACAGAAACACAAAAAGGTCAGCGGTGTAATTCCTCCCTGACAGAGTGCAGTCGTGGTGTTCGCTGCAGACGGAGCCGAGCTGACCATGAGTAATTTGTCGTGACCTTTCCAGTGTCAGCTAACCCAATGAAGAGCCCGTAGGCTGACATCTGCTCTCACTGACGTCTACATGTGTGTGTGTGTGTGTGCGTCAAACACACAAACAAGTTTTAAAAATCCAACAACTGGTGGCGACAAATGATGGAAACACTTGTTTTAAAAAAGTTGCGAACTTCCTGAAACGAAGCAGCCAATTAGAGAAAAGAGCTCGTTAGGTCAGAGGTCACACTGCCACCTGGGTCAACACAAAGGATTGTGGGAAAACTGGTACTTTTTGTCTTCCAGTCTAGACTGAGACGTCTCAATTTAATAACTTTATTTTTTGCTGGTTTAAACAAACCAAAAGGATAAAAGCAAAAAGAGATTAAAGGTTTAATGATGTGAGAGCAGCAGAGTCTGAGTCTTTAAAGTGAATAAAAGTCACGCTGCTCTCTGGATGAAGCTCATTAATGTTTATTAAAACAAACTGCTTTAAAAAATGTAATCAGACTTTCTTTTTCACTCCACTGAAGATAAATATGAGCTTTAATGTCTTTAATCAGAAGATATTTATTGATTTGTTAATGTTGACATTTAGTTCCTTATTTCTTTATCTGCAAATATGTAGTTTATATGTGTATTTTTTTCAAATTTATTTATTTTCATGTTCTGTGATTGCATTTTACATGACCCTACACTGTAGAGCTTCATTATTTAATTACATTTTTATGAAAAAAATCAGCTTTTATTTTTTATTTTATACGTTTCAGTTCCTTAAACACAAAACTGATAATAATAACTGAATTTTTTTTACCTTGTCACCGGTTGGGCTCATTTGTTCCTGCCTCCTTTTAGGAAAAACTTTTTAGAAATTGTTTTTAGGTTTTAATGTAAAAGTTTTATTTTAAAAGTTAAATAAAAAATATTTAATGAAACATCAGAATTAGAGAGATAATTCTTTACTCAACCATAAAGACCAGACTATGTCAAAGTCTTGAATTTGTAAATAAAAATTTGCATTTCTTGACAGAATGCATATCACCTGCCGCCTTCCAAACTAAAGTTTAAAAATAAATCATAGTATTTGTGGGGATGACTCTCAGCTACTACCACACCAAGTTTTAGCACTATATCTGTTAAACTGACTGAGTTATGACTCTTTTTGTATTTGCTGAGGTGGATTAGCTGAGTAGCTGGCGGCCATATTGAGCAGGTCAACTCCAAAGGGAACACAGATAATCACGCCTTTCATGGCTTCTTTTTCAGTTTTATTCTTTCAGCTCTAGTTTAAAAGTAAAGAACATTTATTATAATTTATTTTAGGGTCTGAAAGTCCAGGCCGCGTGCTGAAAGGTGGCACACATTGGTCAGGTTGGATTTGACACACCTGAGCTGACACAGGTGCTGCAGGCGTCCCAGACAGAAGCAGTTAAGATCAGGAGCAGCTGATCCATGTTTGGTTTGAAGGAAGGACCGGAGCGAAGGAGACGAGGAGGTTTTTAGCTCCAGATGCAGGTGAGGAGCTGGAGATAAAACAGGCTGACGTGTGCGCCACTCGCCGGGACGTTAAAATATACATGAAAAAGAAAACGGCATCCATCAGACGCTGCTCCGCGCAGGTAAAAAGATTTACTCTGCTCTCATCTTTTCATTATGGCTCAGATTAAATCTGCAGAAGTAAAACAAGAGCTGGAATCTTTTTGCTCCTAACAGATTCTTTAATATTTCGTATTTTAGTTTTTAAGATTCAACCAAACTTTTGCCGTTTTACTTTAATGCTGACTCAGCATTCAGACTTTTGTTTCCTTTTTGACTTTCTTACACCTTCTGCTCCTTCAGGACGTTACAGCTTTTCACGTTTTGAATTATTTACATTTATTTAATAGAAACCAATTAAGTTTTCTTAAATATTTGTAAAAATCATATCTATTAAACCTTCTGCTGTTTGCTTTATTTCTGCAGGTTTTAGTTTTTGTTTGATCTCATCGCTCGTGCTGTTCGCACAGAAAATGCAGATTTTCTACATTTTTTCCAAAATTTTGCTTCTTTTTCTGTCAGTAAGACATCTTCACGAGCCTAAACTCTAATTTTATTCCATTTTTTACAGGTTTAATTCATGTGTCCAGGAATCGTTGACAGCTTTGAGGTCAAATTGCTCACGATGAGTCGTTAGTGTGAGTTTGAAAATGTACAGTTTGTATAAAGAAGCTGCTGAAAATAAACTCATTACTTTGTGTTTACAGATCTGTCACAGTCTAATTGAGGGAAGAGCAGGCGTCTCATGTGACTTCTGTCAGAATGAAACACAAAAAGAGAACAGAGGTGCAACAAAACATACGTTTAACTTCTTCGGTTTGAAAATCAAAGACATCTGTTTGACAAAGTGTCATTTTGAAGATTAATATGCAAACTGGGCTTCGTCTAATTTAAAAAAAAACATCTGATGGAGCTGCAGCTCATCAGTCAGGAGCTCAGACAGGATCCTGCTCCTGGTTCTGAACTATTAATTCTTCACCTGTTTTTCTCTGAAACATTTAAAGCCCAACAATATGTCTTGCTTGAACAGTGGCACAAGCAGAGATTCAATATTTGAAAATCACATGATGTAATCCTCGGGGTTAAGGCCATTTACTGGGGGGGGGTTTCTACAAAGAGTCCGTGCTTTTAAAGAAAAGGGGCCCAGCGTGATTTATATTCAACCCATCAATCAGTTTTTAAACGGGGTCAGCTCCTTTGAAATGCTCCGTCTCCGCTGAATGAAAAGGTCTTTGCAGGAGTCAAAGAGAAAAAACGACCCGTCGAGGGGTTTTACCTCACGCTGCCACCGGGTTTTTAATCACAGCAGACAGATTCTTCTGTAGATTACAGAGTGCTCATTTAGAAATTAAAAACTCAGAATGTTTCTTTACTTCACTGCAGCAGGAAACGCTCAGCATTAAACTCGCTCCACATCACGGCTCAGTTCAGACAGCAGGTTTCTGTGGGTTGTTAGGGCGGGGCTGTGGAGTCGCAGGTTTGATTCCAACACTCATATCATGAGACATCAAGAGAGGGTCCCCAGATGATTTCCAGACATCAGTTTAAATGAAGATAAAATGTTAATGAAATATTTTCACCATTATTATGAAAGGGGTCTCTGCAGTCACTAAGTAGGAGTTTCTTACATTGTGGGCGTATTTTACCCAAAATGTGATTGGTCGGATTGACCAGGACACACCTACATTAATATTAGTCATACCTTGAGACAGGAAAGTAGGTGCTGGCTGCACAAAATTTAAACGCTGTGCGTGTGGAGGGACGTGTACGAAATTGGTTCGGTCAAAACATCCCTAACCAGCCTGTTAAAAGATCAACATATATATTATGACTTAATATTATCGTTTGTGACAGGAAGGTGAAGTCAATAAATTATGTTTACATGTTTACAATAATTTTCATTTGAGTCATTGTTCTGTTATTTTATTATCATTACTTCCTCTTTGAAGTTGCCCCAAAAAACAATCCGACCAATCACGATTAGGGTAAACTCCACCCATACCAAGACCTCCACCAATCACAGATAGGGCAAACTCCACCCACGTCGAGGGCAAACTCCACCCACACCGAGAGCAAACTCCACCCACACCAAGACCTCCACCAACCACACCGAGGGCAAACTCTGCCCACAGAACAATATGTACTGCAGAGACCCCTACTTGATAATTATTGCAATAATACAATAAAAACAAATGAATAAAAGTATCATAGTTATGTTTAACAGAGTTATTAGCAAAGTTTGCATAAAAATAAAAATAATGGGTTCAAGTTTCTGCTGTTTTGTGGGCAGGAAGCTAAAAGTCTGAAAACCAGTGTTAAAGTAGTAAAGTCAGTTTGAATTTGATCTGATGGGTAATTTAGGGCACAGGTTTTGACATAAAGAACGTATTTTTTAAGCCAGGTTAGCTTGAAACGTTCCACATAAATCCAGTCATTTTGCTTTTTGGCACAATAATGGAACTGAAGCTGGTAAAACTACTTATAGAAACACTTGGAAAAGTCTAAAAATTACAAAAACTCAAAGTCTCAGTTTCTATTTACTGAATAAACTGAAGGTTCTGACATGAATTGCTGACAAAGTTTGCAGCAGCAGTTAGAAAACTTAAAAACAACACAGTAAATGCTGACTCAGCATGTTTCTCTCTGAGTCACCTCTCATCACAGACGTGTCCACGCCACATGTTAGTTTGCTGTTTTTTTTTTGCTGAAACAGAAGATCTCTTCCCGTCAGTCAGCATTGAGGAGCAGTCGGCGTCTGACTGAAGCTTTAATGGGATTCAGAGCTGCTATAGTGCCACTGTCCTTCACCGGCCCACATAATGCTACTATAGTGCTTTCCATTTAAATCAAGGCTTCAGTGGATCTGAATTAGGCCAAATCTAATCAGAGGCAGGCTCCGGGGAAATCTCCTTCACTTACACACAGACACTTTCAGGAAAATACTAAATCATAGCAGTGGATGTGACGGGGTGAGAAACCTCTCCGGAGAGGAGAGGAGCTTTTGTTTAGCGTTAGCCCTCTGTGTTTAATAAGAACTCTGCTCACGTTCAGCTGGTTTACAGAAAGATGGTTTTTATCTCTGAGAAAGCAGCTCCCTCACTTGTACACATGAAAATAAATGTTAAACTTGGTCTAAAACACAGAGATGTCTAGATTTGTTCCAAAAACTCCGGTTCTTTAGAGGTTCACCGAGCTAATGGAGCTAACTTTCCTGTCTAATGACATTTAATGAGAGTAGAAAGACGGTTCTTCACTGAAACCCCCCCACATGAAGGACGGCAGCAGTCTGTGGGGCTGGTTGGAGACAGATCGGTGTACTCAGAGATTTGATGGACTGTCGGATTTGATTTAGAAGCTGGAGCTGTTTGAAATTGATAGCTGGTCCCTGTGTGCAGCAGCTGCTCCCTCAGCACCAGCAGCAGCTAAAAGTCAACAAAAAACCTCAACGCTGAGCTGTAAGTCTTGTTTTTATCTTTCATTTTATGTCTTTTCTTCAGGTTTTGTTACTCAGCTCAATAAAAACAGCCTCACATGATGTTGGATATGACTACACACTGGAAACTGGGCATTAAAGGGGCAGTCTGATCATGTTTGAAAGGGTATAGCAGACTGAGCTAACAGCTAGCCAAACAAGTGCTATTTTTTTCAGGCTTTTTGCTATTTTAAAAATTACTTTTAACAACAGCTACAACTTTTGGTATTTCAGCAATTTATACTTAGAGATATTTAGCTTTTTTTTGGCCATTTTTTTCTCATTAGAAGTAAATGGAGCGGCCTTCAAAATGTTCAGAATTTTTACTGCAATTTACCTTTTATTCTAGTTTTTTTTCAACTTCTTTGTGCTAATTTCAGATTCCATCAGCTTCTATGTTGTTAATTTAAGCCTATTTTTTTAGCTATCATTCTTTTCTGCTTTTTTGCTGCTAATTTAAACTTTATGTTGCTTTCAGCTACAACTAATTTGTGTTTTTCTCTACTTTTTAGCTAATTTCAAGCCATCTACAACAGGTAAGATATTAACTGCTTCTAACCTTCAAACCATGTGAGCTATCTTATAGATTTGCCTTTCTTCCTGCCGACAGGGACACAAAGCAGGAGAGACACTTTCTATGAAGAGACAAAGAGGAAGACAACGAGAGGGAGTGAAGAACCGTTTTTTTTGACGGATGTGGGGTGAAAGGCAGAGAGAGTGGGCGGCCAGCCGGCCCCTCGGCCCTGATGCTTGTGGGTAATGGCCACTGATGCGTAGCAGCCTGGTTGTCATTCTCAGGGGCCCGGCTCCATTAGGAGGAGGTGTGTGTGTGATGGTGTAAAGGTGCGTGTTTGTATTGGGCATAAAGTGAGATGCTGTATGCTTGAGAGGATCTGCCTCCATCAGGGAATAACCTATAAGATGCTGCTGTGGAAATGTTTCTCTGCACACAGACAGCATGCAGAGTCAATTTCCATCCCAAACAACAAGCTTGTATTGCTGTAAGTGAGCCTGAGCTCATGTTTATTTAAAGATATGTGTGTGTCAGTGTGTGTGTGTGGGGGTGAGAGAGAGAGAGATGTCCATTAGCAGCTACAGTAACACAATCTACGGTAGTTTGAGATGTTCAAACAACCTTTCATGTCCTGCATTCTGACTTTGTCTCTCGCCCTCACACTTGTTTTCTCTCACATTTCCTCAGACAATTTGAGACACACACACCACTCTGAGACACACACACCACACTGAGACACACACACACCACTCAGACACACACACCACTCAGACACACACTGAGACACACACACACCACTCTGAGACACACACACCACTGAGACACACACACTGATTTGTATCAGCATCCAGCGGGGAGAGGGGCTGCTTTTCTTTTTGACAGAGAGCTAATGGGACTTTTTGTCTCATCAGGACAATTACCCACCTGTTGGACATCTATCTCTCTCTCGCTCACGCTCACACACACACACACACACACACACACCTCCCCACAATAAAACTATCTACAGTATTACTGTACACTCAAGGTTTCCACATCCACTTAAAAACCTATTTGAGCTGGTTGGTTTTTATAAGGCAGTTATTGCTGCAGAGACTCACCAACTATTAGCTGCTGAAGCCAAACTTGTCCCAAGATGGAACCGAAGGAGCTACAGCTAGCTGCTACTGTGGAGTGGATAAATATATTTATACTGCATGTTTGCATGAGCTGCTCTGAAGTCAGCAGTGTCTCAGGACGGCTGATCCTGCTGCTCAAATATTACTCCAGTAAAAATAAAAGTACTTCAGTTCAATTATTTTACTGATGTGATGAAATTTTGGGATTTCCTTCTTCTGTATTGGACAGATCAGTAACTCCAAACATAAAATAACAATAAATTCTTATCAGACGCTCAAAGACTTTTTCCAGTTTCCTGCTTCATTCCTTCTCTCCTCAGCTACACCCCTCTCCCGGACCACCAGAGTCACACCAGGCTGGGATTTGAACCGGTGACCCTCAGGGTGCAGGGTGAATGCCTACTCCCTGCATCACTGACATTTATAGCTTCATAATTATTCTCTTTTTCCAAGAAGTGTTGCTCATTTAGTCTCAGTGACTAAATAATGAGCTCTGATCAGGGAGTTTTTAGGTTATTTGTATTAATTTAATATTTGTTGCAATAAAATCGAAACACTTTTTGAACAAAACACTTTAACAAAGTTTATTTGGTAGAAATCTTTTAATAAAAAGAATAAAAGTTTAAAATGCTCCAATAGGTTTTAAATTATCGTCTAGATTGATTTAATGTTTTTATTTTGTTAGTTGTAGATTTTTATTGTTTGAATTTATTCTTAGGAAAAAAGGGGCAGATATAAGATCTTTTTCTTCTCTCAGCTGCCTTTCATTTAATTTTATTTTTTCTTTACTGTATAAAGAAGTTTTGCCTTTAAAAAAATGAATAAAGTCTTTGAATATAAAATCATGATCTAAACTAAGCTGTGGAATAGTGCTGAAACATGTCGTATATCTATATCTACTGCACCTATAAGGCTACACTAATAGGACAAAAAATATTCTCCTTACAACCAGTTTAAAGCTGCTCATCACCACCTCCTGTATCATCATTTCAGTGGTTTTTCATTCATTCATGTTATTTATTATATAGATGGCACTGCACATAATATACAGTAACATTAAAATAAATGGACAACACAATAAAGCTTATTTCCATTGTGGTCCAACACAAATCATCACACAATCACTTAAAGCCCATCAAATACAATAAAAACATCTGATTAAGAAAAGGAAAAAAATAAATAATATAGTCATCCAAATCTCTCCTGACTAACCTTTGGAATAAGAACTGTTTCAGTGGAACAAAATAACAAACAAAAAAAATTTAACTAAAGCCTTTAGAGAAATAAAATACTCATCAAGTAAAATACTAATTCTTAATAAAGTAATAAAGTGGTTTTGCTAAAGCCCACCTCTGATGGTGGTCCAGTTGGAGCTGGTCGCGCTCCATATTTGTGGTTAGGCAACAATAAAGCCACCTGATCCTGTGGGAAGTCTTGTTCTCCTGGGACTTTGCTCCTGTTTTAGTTTTCTGCAGACAAGTCGTGTTCTGGCAGGTAAACAGTTTCTCTCCCGTCTGTCGCTGACATTTTTAAAATCACTTCATACCATCACAAAGACAAAGATAAGTTCCTCTGCTGCACACCGGAATACAAATCCTGCTCAGACTCAGGTTTTTTCTTCCCACCCAGAGCACATTGGATATTTTGTGGGAGTCAGAAGTCATCATGAATCATCTACGGTGGCCTGCGGGGGCCAGTGGCTGCATCCAGGAGGAAAGGGCAGAATGTAAAACAGCCGGCACTTAGTTTTCTCCTCCTGTTGTTTTTACACCCAAAAGGCACGGAGAGAAAACTTCCAGGAAAGTTTCATCCTCAGGCCTTGTTAACCTCTGGCCTCCAGTGGATTCACTAACAAATTGAAATGCAGAAATAATGAAATAAAGCGACGCGGCATTGAAGGAATTCAAAGCAGCTGCTGAAAAACGATCAAACTTTCACACGAGGCTGTGAGAAAAAACGTGATTTAATTCTGTTTGTGAGTAAAACTAATGAAGAAAGAACACTTTATTTTTTAATCTCTCTTCTTTAAGTTCTCTAAAAGTCCACCTCATCTCCTGTTTTTTCTCTTTTGATCGTTTCCACTCATCAGATGAACAGATCCTCAGAGGAGCAAACAGGAGCGATTAAAGAAGAAAACTGAAAAATCAGCTAAAAATCCTCAACTGTGATGATGAAATAATATATTTAAGACATTTGTTGCTGTTTAATAATAAACAATAGTGATTATTGTTGTTTTTTTCCATGAAGAAGCTTTTTGTTTTCAGCTCTGAACACCCACTGAGACTAAATAATCCAGTGATGGTTTCTGTACGTACAGATTCCATTCATCTTTCAGGTTTTGACTTTCTGAGACAGGAAGTCCTCGCAGCACGGAGACACTTGGTCGTGGTGCAGCGATACAGAAAATTCAGGATTCGGTTCGATACTTTAGTCTCCCGATTTGATATATCAATACAAAAACAGAAATGTCCTTAACTTGTAATTATTGAAATTAATTCTGAACATTTGTTTAACTGCAAAAGTCCAGTTCTTAAATGAAATGTTGCTGAAACAGCACGTTTCTCAGTGGATCTGTGCTCCACAATGCAGCCTAGGTGGAGCAGTCGAACACAGATCCACTGATCCTTCAACACAGGGCATCTTCAGAAGACAAGTTGATAAAATAAATGTTAAGAATCTGTATTGATCCATACATAGTGTGTATTCAATTCAATTCAATTCAATAATACTTTATTAATCCCAAAGGGAAATTAAATGTTGTTGTAACTCATATTATTCTTGTTTCTTTAAAGAGTTGTTGTAAATACTGATGGCTGAGAGCAGGAAGGATCTCCTGAGGTGGTCTGTCTTACAGAGGATCTGAGGAAGCCTCTGACTGAAGACACTTTGTTGTAGAATGACAGTCTGATTAGGATGCTCAGTGTTGTCCATCGGATGGTCAGAAAGCCTGGCAGGGAGACGCTGGAGTCAGAGACATAATCCTGCAGCCATGTCTCAGTGACACACACAACACTGCACTCTCAACACTGGCTGGCTTCTTGTTAGGGCTTGGAGTTCGTCCACTTTGTTCCCCAACGATTGCCCATCATGATTGATGGAAGAGATGGTTTAAACTTCCTCCTCCTCTCTCTCTTCTTCCATACATAGTGTGTATTGAACGGTTTGATACACATGCATGTATTTTGCACGGCTAACACTTGGATGTGAAAACGATGATGGTTTGTGGATTTAAAACAAGATTCAGTCAGATTTTTACATCTTCCAGTTAAATTTTTGTTGGTTTGTTGAGAAAAAAGCTGAATGAAATCCTGCAGGTTGTAGTTTTGACTAGTTTAGACTTTGTGTGAGGAACTGCTTCACAGCTCTGTTTAGACATGTTTGGCATCGGAGGGGAAAAAAAAATAAGAAACAGAAAAATAGACAGATCCGAGTGTGAAATGAGAAGATAAGCCGGCGTCACGCCACATTCTTGTCTAGGTGCTGAGATGAGCTGATAGAGGCTGAATGAAACGGATGGATGGAGGTGTGAATAGACAGACGAGTGGATGGATGGATGGACAGGAAATGAAACTTATAATCCGAGTGAAGACATTTTGGGCTCTGACAGGAGCAGATATATAATCTGGGAGACGAATGAACGGCGGCGGGAGAGAGGGTGAGACATAAAAGGAGGCATGTCGGCGCTGCTGAGGCCCAGATTCTTTAAAATGAAAAAATGTGAGGCAGCTGATAAACGGGAGGAGAAAGGAGGAGAGCAGCTGCTTGTGCAGAGGTGATGGTTTAAACTCTGCAGAGCATCCAGTCAGGGCAAACTGAATGTGAGAAACGAGGATGATTTTAGGAGTAAAAGTGAGGAGAGAGATGAAACTGTTTTTTATAATAAAACTCATGAAAGGTCAAACAAACAGAGCAGAAGGATTTGGCTGCTTGGAAGCAGTTTTAAATATCAAATAAGTCAAAGATGAATTATTGATTTCTGAGCAACAAGTCAGGTTATTTTCTGTTTATTGGAGAAAAAAAAACATCCACTAAGACCAGAAAAGTATATCAACACAAACAAGTGTTTAATTAACTATCGACAGATGGAATATTTCCTCTGCTGATGATTGACACTAAATGTTGCCAAGAAATGATTCTTTTGAAAATTTATTTCAAATTATTCTGGATTAGATTTATTTATCTAGACAACAATATTTAACTTATTTTTAAATATGTGTTTAAACAAGTTTAGAAAGTGACTGAGTGCTGCTCTGTCCCGTTTAAAACACAGAATACATCAAATACAACACTGTGTATAATTATAATAATGAATTTTGGTGAAGTAGTAGCTGAGAGTCATCCTCAACATGTAGCCCTGCCCTCAGCAAAAACTATTCAACTCATTTTAATAAGCACACTTGAGTAATCAAGTATACTATGCACCTTGTAGCGTACTAGAAAATATACAAATTTAGTACTTATTTGGACAAAATTGGGTCATTTTTAGTTTATATACTTTAAGTTTACTGTTATGAGGTTTTTACTATCTACTACTAGTGTACCATACACATTGTTGTAGTTCTTATTTTCATATAATCTTATATTTAAAGTATATTTTTCTCTATACTTCATTCAACCAGTTTTTTTTTGTCCATTTGACGTAATCATTTCCACAAATGTAGAAGAAAACGTTTTAAAAACCGCTTTGTTCCTGCTGCTGAAGTTACACTGACTCAGTGGATTTTAACAGATTTTATTTATATTTCAGGTTTTTGCATCCTGTTGGGTCTGGTTATGTTTTTATTTTTTACAGCTTTGAGCTGCTGCAGAACAAAACTACCTGCAGGTATAATGAAAAGAACCGAACCTGACGCTGTGGAAAATTAAGTCCATTTTTCTCAGTTATGATTCCAGCAGCCTCAGTGTGAGGGAGTGAAGTTACCTCACTGCTGTTGTGCCTCTGAGCCACCAACAGAGGTAGTCACAGAGCTGAGTTGGCCGGTTCTGTAAAACCAGACTCATTCTGGGGCACGGCTGGTTTTGATTGGTTCTCTTGTGAACCAGAGGTGGTCTTTGTGGTCCTCTGGTTTATCTCAGCCTCTCAGCAGACCTCAGCGTGTTCAGCCACAGCCTCAAAACATCGTCGACACAACTTAAGCTGCCAGAGAAATTGGAATACGGTAAATGAGAGAAAACATGATTTCTCAGAGTTTAATCCGTCTGAGTGCAGATAAGTCTGCGTTTGTGTCTGGATCTGTGCTCTGCTGCTGAGGAGTGTTTTCAATAAGTTGATTTGTTACTTTAGTGTTAAACTAGTTTTAGAAGCAAACATCTCGCTGCTCTTTCAAGTGTCTGATGTTCTTGGCTTCCAGAGGTGAAAAAAGCTGCAGCTACAGTTGAGTAAACTCTTCATTTTTATTCCAAGTTTCATTCAAGATAATAAAGGAGTCAATAAGGGAAAAAAAAAAGTCATAACATGTGATTTGGAAAGCCTCATTGCATCCTGTTCTGTTTCTGGTGTAATAAAGTGACAGCTTATGGGAAATCTGCTGCTTTTAAAGTCATTTTGTGGAAAAAAAAAAAAAAACCCACAGAGGAGCGTGAAGTGTTCAGTCCTAAACTCTCTGAAATTCACCTGCTTTTTTCCCACCGAGCACAAATCCACACGGCTCCTGTAAAGCGCAATTTCAAATCCGACTTCACAAAAACAAGGAAAAAACACACAAAACTACGACAAACACACACACACACACACACATCCTCCGGTCCGCCCACACACTCCCCAGATCATGCTATTCATTTCATCTTTGATTCCCTTTGCAGAGATGATGAGTTGGAAACATGAAAGAGATCCGGTGAAGTGAGGAGAGCCCATTCTCTCGCTCCATCTCCCCGTCTGTCCTTTAGGCCCCCCCGTTCCTCCGTCCATTTCTGTTTGCCCCCCCCCCCCCTTCATCCTCGCCTCTCTCCTTTCCTCCCATTTCCTTGTTCTTCATGTATCAGTGATTATCTCGTTTTCAACCTCTCTGTCTCTTTCATCCCTTCTCCTCCACTTACATCTTTACTCAGATAATCTTTGAGCATTTTTCCACCCCCCCCTCTTGTTTGACTTCTCATCTCCCTGAGTTTCTCCTCCCCCTCCCTTGAGGTCCTGGCAGATAGTGGATGTTTGCCACTCTGGAGCGGCGAGGCCAGCGGAGCGGTGGATTAAACACAGAGCGATTCCACCGAACGCCTGGTGTCGGAGCACGTCTTTCCTGCAGCGGCACACACACACGCACACACACACACACACACACACACACACCGCTGCATCACACCAGCTCTATTCTTTGAAACACAAAGATCAACTTTCCCTCCCCTCGGCTCGGCTCCTGATGGTTCCTTCCAGTAGTCCTGGGAAGTGGTACTTTCCCTGCTCCCATTGGTAGATTTAAACTGGAACGCCCCTCCAGTGGTAATATTCCACTCAAGATGGCGGCTACTCACAGCTTTAGAAAGTTAACTGTTAATTATCGATCTTAATTTTTTTGTGCATGTTTAATCACTCGCACAAGTAGTACGTTTTCTGTGCATACCTTACGTATTAAAATAAATGTTTATTTGCATGCCGTAGCGCTCTCTTTTTGCCATTGTTTATATTGTAGCAGTGTAGCAAGGCTAGCGGCAGCAATACAATCCCCTGTCGGCTAACTGGAATGCGCTTTCATATAGTTTGTTGGGAAATTACATCACTGCCATTTACCAGTTCTGGGAATATGATGTAAATGGAACGCAGCATAACCGCCCACACGTGACCCGCTTCGACCCAGTCCCTGCCTCCGTGTCCTTCCCGTCGTCAATCTGCTCGGCTCTCGTTGGAAAACTTCATTAAGGAGCTGCAATTAGGGCTGGATAGATTGGCGGTTGCCATGGTGACAAGGCTGCTCCCTTTCAGGCCCGGTCAGAAGGGATGACAAAGCATCCAAACAGTTAGAAAGGAGTTAGAAATATTTCTGCAAATAAAACTAGTGATATTTAAAGAAACGCACCCTGAATGTTAGCTTTAAAGAATTTTAGCTTCTATCTGTGTAAACAGCTGAGATATAGCTGCTCAAGTTCGTTAATTGTGACCCTAATTAATTATTAACCTCTTGAGCCCCACGCCTCCAGTACTGGGGGCAAAACAGATTTTCCCTGTTTTCTATTTCTTCTAACTTTTGTTATCTTAAGATCTGTCAGTTGAACCTGGACAGAAGAAGAATCTTGGCTAAAAGCGCATAAAAATATTTTTGTATCCATCAAACACATTTCAAGCATCAAGCAGTTGAATCAGAAAGTAAAACTGTACAAAACGGCTTCATTGCGAATCTGTAAAAGAAAATTGACTTTTTTTTTTAAAGCAAGTCAAAGAAAATACCAAAATATGTTGAAAATGTGTTTTTTTTACTTGGTTTTTAATGAATACAGTGCATCTGAAGTCAAATATTTTTCATTTTTATATAATATATATGGTGACAAATGATTGGATAAGACTTTTCAGGCAGTTAATACATTTTTTTTTTACAGTTAAAAACGTACTATTTCTTAACATTGGTGGTACAAACATGGTCTGTCTTGTGCAGAACGACAAATCGCTAAATTATTTCTTTACCAAAAACCTTTGTAACTTTGCTCCAGTTAATTTTAGCAGCATTGCTCTTTGTACAGTTAATGCTAACATGTGGATTTATGGTTTCCAAGAGTTTTTAGCCTCATTCATATGGTTTTAAATGGGTTATATACTGTATGGTTTAATGCAAAAATCCTTCAGGCGGGAGGGAAAATTTTTAAAATAAATTTCTGTTCCATCCTCATCATCTCTAAAATAACACCAGCTGTTTTACTTTTGATACCATTAATATTTCAGTAAAGTTTGTAAATGCTGAGATACACTCAGATTTTGGCGCGTTATTTTGAGAAAAACAAGAAAACCCAGCCATGACAGCCATATTCTGTAAAAAGGGTCATGAAGTAAAAATTAAAAATTAAGTCCATGTGTAACCCAACAGCCCCTGGATCAGGACTTTTCTGTAATCAAACATCCTCTTTTCCTCGCTCACGTGGTGTGCGTTTCCTCCTCATCCTCCCTCCAGCTGAGGGGGCTGAAAGTGGCACTCGGACCCTGGGGAAGCTGGGCTGAAAGCAGCAGGGGAGATAAACTAAAATAGCTGCCGTAAAGCCATGAGAGCTAATTTAGGCAAAGCAGTGGTGCCCTGAAAAAACTGAGTCACACATTACAGTGAAAGAGAGAAAATGAATTTAAACGTGACATAATTTTAAGACACCACGGTTCTAAGGTGCAAAATGAAAATCGGATTAAAAAATAACCTTTTTTTAATGAGCTAAAACCTAAACTGTTCTCTTTGATAATGAACCACAGCTGGAGAAGTTGCGCCACCGAAAATAAAATACTGTAAATGTAGGAAAACATGCAACATATCGGAACTTTCTACTTAAAGACTGATCAGGGTCTGGACCACGGACCCCCACTGGTGACCCTAACTGTAGAACATTTCTGCTGCCCCTCGAGGATGCTTCAGGATCGAGACATTTGGAACTTTAGTCAGCGCCCGGACAGGAAGTGAGAAGCTGATATTAGATCTGACATCTGTAACATCACATGTGGAGTTCCGCAGGGTTCTGTACTCGGTACAAAGTTATTTATTTTATTCCTGAATGACTTGGTAAATGTGTCAGGGCTTATTAAATGTGTTTTATTTGCAGATTCTACATTTTTTGTTTGGGTAAAGATATAAAACGGATGTTGGAGATAATGCAGACAGAATTTGTAAAAATAAAAACTTGGTTTAAACTTAATCATTAAATCTGAATAAAAATAATTAAATTATATTTCAGTAATAGAGATAGAGATGTTTGTAAAAGCTAAATTTAGAACTTGTTTGAAGGAGCGGTGCACATCAATCCAAGGATTAAGATTATGGAATAATCTGGAGAGTCGGAGCAGAACCTTCCTGCACGGTCCCTGCAGAGCCTCAGACCTCAGCTCCCTCCTCTTCGTCCACGTTCAGCTACAAACCAAGCAGAAAAACAACTCTTTTTGCTGGAAGCGAGACGTTTTAACTCAATACCCCAAGCAAATATTTAAACATTACTGTCTTGATCAAAGCCCGGCACAAGTTAATTTAGACCTCATTAGGCTAAATAAATACATTTGTAATGAAACATTTACAGCCTGAGTGATGCGGGACATTGAGGGAAAAATCCTCAGATTTACAGAAACCTTCCACCTACAGACAGATGTCAATATTTCTCCACAATCTTCTACAGCGAAGCCCAAATATTGAGCATTTTGTGTGAATATAAAAAGGTGAATTTGTTGTAAAAGTGTAAACAGGAATGTGCGCTCCTGAATGTTGACATTTGAGATGCTTGTTTAGATGTGGAGCCCAGCTGACCTGAGAGCAGCCAGGAAATCTGCAGGCAGAGGATGTTTGTTTACCTTCAATCTCTGCTTTTGTCTTTTTCCACCTGTTCTTCAGGTGAGCCAGAAAACTCCACGAGTGAGTGTGCACACCAAGCTGTGGAGGAATTTATGGTTTTCTATCAACAAAAAAATGCTTAAATACGTTCTCTGAATCAGAAAATGGTATTATTTTAATGAAAGGCCACAAATACTCAACATGACTCACAGCTTTAAGCTCTGAATATAAAAACACGTCATCTTTGATGGTTTTATCACACAACCATGACCTGAAAGCATCGAGCGCCTTGAACCGATCGCATCTAAAAAGACATTTTATTTTCCTTTAAAACCAGTGATTACATTTCAAAATCATTTCAATCAAGCCGTTTCCCGTCGCGACTGCAGCGAGCCTCGGTGCAGCTCGAGCAGAGAGGGCGAAAAAACAAAACTAAAGCAGCGACCTGCTGGTCTGTCCTGCAGGCCGAGGGTCACGAATCACAGAACTGGACTTGATTTGGTTTTAAAATCCTTCAAAACATCCAGGCTGAAACACAGGAGCAACAGAACAACAAAACTGTTTTTAAAGGATCTTCAGTTAGAAACAACAGCTCCACATTTCTCTTAGTGTTTGTTAAACGCTGCACAGGTCTTGGAGGTCCAGATATCTGGAACTGGGCCTGGGTTTGACGCCAGGTCTGGTCTGGGTTTCGAATGCAAACAGACCTTACAACCCTGGACCTGGAGGCCCACTATCCTGCATGTTTTAACTGTGTTTTAACTCATTCTTCAGGTGAGTCAAAGCCTAAACATCTAAAACATGCAGGATGGTGGGTCTCCAGGTCCAGGTCCAGGTCTGGGAACCTCTGCTCTTTGAGACCAAACCTCAGATAAGTAGCAGGAAATAAATAAACCAAAATGTAAGTTTTTATTATGATTCTGTTTAAGACAAGCAGAGGGTCAAAGAGTTTGCAGGTGGGAGGAGACGTCCTGTTTACTGCATTATATGAATCAGCTGCATATTAATAAACTCACCGTCTTTATTCACTGATTTAAGACACATCTGGGCATCAAAACAACCTTATTTTGTTTACATCAACCATATGGTTGAAGGGGTGTACGGCTGAAAGTGCAAACCCCGCCTACTCGCCACGTCTACGTTCCAACCGTCTGTTCAATCCCACATCCAACCTCGTCCCTCCCACCTGAGCCAAGCTGACTTCAAAAAGAGGCGAAATTAGTTTGAATAACACAAAAGTTCAAACTATTTTAATTAGAATCACATTGTTAGTTTCTGACACCAGAACAGGATTATTCTGCTGAAACACAAGGAGCTCCAGAGGAGGGAGGAGTCTTCCTCGGGACGTTTTACTTCACGTGTGACACTGAACCGTATCTGAACCACGAAGGAGTGAGCGTTAAATGTGTGTGCAGAGGAGGTGTGAGCGTGTGAGAGAGCATCCATCCCAGAGGTGTCGGAGTCACCTCCCGAGGCCAGGAAGAGAGAGGAGCGGGGACACGGGACGCACGAGAGAGACAGATGGAGAGGAGGAGGAGGAGGATGCTCAGGGAGGCGTGTGAGACGTGGTCGTCGTGTCAAGAGGCCGACGCCACGCCACACTAAAACACCAGCTGATGCAAAAACATGACATCATCAGCTCTGAGCTCAAAATAAATGTTCCGGACTTAAATTTAAACTGAATCGATTATATTCCATTCTTTAGTTAATGGCAGAAGAACTGATGATTACTTAGAGATTTTTGTTCAAATCAAGATAACGTTGGGCAAAAACATCTTTAGCAACAAGCAAGAAAATCTCAATATATAAAGCACATAAAGTTTTTTTCTGCTCAACTTTTCTCCAACTAAAATCCATTTTATGTGCGACTGAACCCGATCAACTCATCAGTAACAAATTAGTTTTAAACTACAACAGTCTGAGCATCACCATTAATAAAAGTATAAATCGTCCATCGATATTTATCTAAAACTGAACAGAGCCAGACGTTTCCAGTCACTGCGTCTGTTTTTTTAGGTCCAGATCTTTGATCTCTTGCAGACTTTTAGTGCCAGAGGCAGCTGCACGACTCACTGCACACATCAGGATGCAAACAAACACACGAAACGCTGAGCAGCCGGCTCCAGCAGACACCTGCTCCCCTGTCTGGACTCACCATGAACAGGTGAGGAGAAAAAACAAAAACTCAAGTGCTGTGACAAGCAGAACACAACAGCCCCACTCCGCTGGGAGACAGGAGGAAGTGGAGAGACAGAGACAGGAAAGACAGGAGAGAGGCGCCAGCTGGGATGCAGGTGGGCTCAGATTCTGTGTTTTCTGCCTGATAATGATGCTGCGAGGACAGAAAACTACGAGGAGACGAAGGAGCTAGAGAAGGGTACAAGTCAGCAGGTAAATCCTGGAGGGGAGAAGTCCATTTGTGTCAATCTCTGCAGCCCAGACCCTCTGAGTGACCTAAAGATCCAGAGTCTGACAGAAATCCTTTACTGGCTGTTTAAAGCCCTCACTGTTTGTGTCCTCTGACCCACTCAGCAGAGCTGAAACATCATTTCCTCACTGGGTGCTAACCTCGTTAGCATTTAGCTGTTCATTAGCAGGATATGGAGTGCATTCATTTCATTCCTCCTCATCAAACTGCAGGTGATGTGCATTCCTCCTCCTCGTCTGAAGGATGTGTTTGACCCAGATTTCCACACACAGTTGGTTTAATGATTAACTGTTTAACTTCCACACCGTGGAGAGCAGCTACAGCCGCGCTGCTACAGCCGCCCTGCGTGTTGCTCCGTGTGATCCATCACCCTCCATTAACCGACACAAACTGTTGTCTCTGGCACCCGGCTCCGACCCCTCGTCTTAGATCAGTACACAAATCTAAAAACCCAGCTCCTGACGCCGCAGAGGGTTTTGGAAGAGTCCAAATTAGAGGAGGAAGTGGTCTGGCAGCCGGTCGGACCACCTGCTTCACTGCTCGTTCAGCTGATTAATGTATTTATTTTCTGCTCGGAGAGTTTTCTCACACGACCTTGAAGAAGCTTCTTTAAAGTTTCGACCAACCTGTGAGAACTTATTTTATTATTTTTAAACGACGAAGGTTTGACGGGTCGGTTTGCTCATTTTCCTCCTCAGCTGTACGTCGGGTCAAAGGTCAGAGAACTTTCAGCGCAGTAATTATTTCATCATGAACTCCATCTTTTCTAGATGCTCAAAGTTAAAAAAGTGCAGAACTAAATGATCTTTCAGCCACTAATCTAAACTTCTTTTTGCAGATTCCTTTAGAAACTCTCAACTTGTGAAATCCAATTAAGTGCAATAACCTGGAGGTGTTAAGTGAATGAACAGTTTTTTACTTTGTGCAGCAGTATTTTACAGATATCTACGGAGCAGTTTTAATGATAGGTCACACGGGTAAATCTGGAATGTTTTTATTCTAACAGCTCTGCTCCGTTATGTTAATTGCAACAATCTGTTTTGTTGCTCAGTTTTGAAAAAGATACGCTCCTTTTTGTTCCCTCTCTGCATTTTTGCTTTTGCCTCTCATGCAAAGTGACAAGCATGTGTAGTTTGGCATTCATGAAGGCTGTTTCATTAACTATTTATGGCTAATTGTGGGTGTTAACAGGATGGGATGTGCAGAACTTGTTTGGGAGATTGCAACTTGATTAAACATGACAAGTGGGAACCTGTGTGATTAGAGTTCACACACACACACACACACACACGCACGGTCTAGTACAGCTATCTTTATGGGGACCTTGCATTGACTTCTATTATTTTTTACAGCCTAACCCTGA
>JARVJO010000155.1:19107508-19160742 GCA_031762555.1 Cynodonichthys magdalenae | reverse complement strand
GTAGGTGTGTATGCCAAAAACACTGTCCCACATTGTAGGGAATACCAGCCCACACACACACACACACACACACACACTCTTTTCCTGTTCGAAACTTTTTACGATAGAGATACTCGAAGCTGCAGCCGAGTGTTAAAATTTAATTCTGGGTTCTGAGCATCCGCAGACGACGAGAAATAATATTTACAGGTAGAACAGAAAGTTAAAAGTGAGATGACGGCAATAATTGTTTTGGCAAGTAAAATATTTACTAATAAGTTAGAATTTTAATACATATATATTTCAACCAGAGGACAAAATGTTCATCTTCAAGATGGCCGCCACAGCTAGATTTTACAGACATGAGCTATAATCTAGTGTGGTAGTACCTGAGACTGAGCTCTAACTGATTGATCAGGATCTATTGCCTTGATCTGTGTCTGTTAGCTAAATAAATTATAACCCATTGGATGGATCTTATTTAAACTTCCTGCATAGTTTTGAAAAAATAATTAGTTTTTCCCTCAAGATGGCGCTTTAAGGAAGCCCAAAAATTAATTTACCGAGAACTGATCCCTGCGGAACTCCACAAACTGGAGCTGAAGGAAAGAGCAGATTTTTAAGATTAACAGGAACTACTTTTAAAACTTTGCCCTTCAGAGCTCCTAAAACTCAAAACTTGAACACAAACAGTTGAGATGAAACTTGTGAAGATGATGGGACTCGATGCAAAGTGCAGCAAAAAGCCGGCGATTTAAATAAACGCACACAGCAACGACTGTCAGCAGGATAGAAAACGATCTGATATCATCAAAACACAGACGTGGAAAGTCTTCTGGAGTCACAAAACAGACTAAATCTATAACAATGCAAATGAATTCTACAAAAAAACATTTAATTCCTGCAAACATTAGCCAGCAAAGTGCTAAAGGTTTTGTGAAAAAGCGAAGCTTTTGAGATAACCTGTGAACACAACGTACTTTTCCCTCAACAATTTAGAAAAAACAAAGTCCCCTCTGGTGTGAGAAGTGCCTCATCTTTTAAATCACCGTTCAGATGGTTCCTCCTGCAGCCGAGGCGTCCGTCTGAAACAGATGACTGCCGCCGCAGCTTGATGAGACGGGCCGTTATCGCACCTTTTCATTACTCACAGATTCTGACGCCTTATCTACCCCCAACCTTAAAAAACTGACGACTCCTGAGATCGAGTCAGACAGCTTTAACAGTGAGTGGAGGAGAGAAATCTTTAACGAACCAGAGATAAAAAGGAACTCATTTATGTCATTTGGAAAAAAAACTCAAGTAAACAGGAAGTCATTAGAGACAAAGTGCAAACATGAGAACGTTTCTCATCTAGAAAACTTCATTTAATTCAGAACTACCTGAAAGGCCCACGTCTGAACTCAGCGTTTTAACTTAATCCTAATTTTGGTATTTGATGGACGAACATCAGGATGTTGTTCCTGCTCTGAAGACGTGACCGCTCCGAGTCAACATCACAGATACATTAAAGATTTAATCATGCAGCTCGTGGAGCATATTTATCTTCTTATTTCTCTTTATGTGGAGCATCATAGCAATGCTAATGCATCCTGTGCTTTCAGGTTCTACAGGGTCGTTGTGGTAAGTAAAAGCTGAAAGTGCATTTAATGTAAGGTGAATATAAAGATAAAAAAGAGCCTAATGCACAGATCCTGAGCATCCATTTAGTCTGCATGAAAGAAAATGTGTTTGTAATACATTTATTTAACATTTGGTTAAAGAAAATGCATTTTTCAGCAACTGTGCAAATCTCCTTCAAATCTGGACCTTTCCAGGTGATCGCACCTCAGCAGGTCGGTCGGGGTTACACACAGGGTGTTCACATTCGTGCAAAAATGTCTGCGGGGGTGAGAGAACATCAGCGGCGCCGATAGTCCGCCATCATCACCGTGTCATCACCTCTGCTGCGAAGGCAAGAAAAGTGTGGCTAACAAGGCCAAACTCCAGAGGTGAAAGAATAATAAGTGTCGGCTGCACAGGACAGTGTGTTTACCTCAGCTGCACATTCAGCTGCTGGGAGTTTGGACAGGTTATTATTAGAGAGAGTTCAGCTACGCTCCAGGTTTGTGCATGTGCCGAATGATGAAAACGCTCACGTAGCACATCTGAAAGCAGCGGGAGGATAAACAAGTCGACCAAATCCTCTGTTTCTGTACGCTTCACTGCAACATTATTAGTGTTTAATTAAACGGAACAGAAGAAACATGAAGGTTAAAAAATGTGTTTTTTTGTACACAAATAGACTATGGCAGGCAATTTTAACATAAAATCAGCTTAGTCTAACTGTAATTATATTCTAGATGTCTAAGAATGAGTTTTGACAGGAACATTTGGATTTTCCTTTAAGATATCAGTATTTACCTTCTGACCAGCCAGAGGAACACGTGACTTTACATGTTTCAATTACATGTTGATGGATCAAAATGCAATGATGAGTTAAAATGATAGTTTTAGATACTTGAATTAGGAAATTGTGCATAAGCCCTCTATGGTAAGAAACTTGTGCCATCAGAAACTGAATTTTGAATTGTTCAGATTGAATCTGTATTTGAATGACATCATTATTC
This sequence comes from Cynodonichthys magdalenae, assembly GCA_031762555.1. Lineage (NCBI taxonomy): Eukaryota > Metazoa > Chordata > Actinopteri > Cyprinodontiformes > Rivulidae > Cynodonichthys > Cynodonichthys magdalenae. The sequence continues at coordinate 19,158,154 of JARVJO010000155.1, read as the reverse complement.
AATAAAGCTTGAATGTCTTTTTAGATACATATAAATATCTGACTATAGTGTAAATTAAATTGCTGATATATAAAAAGCAAAATATGATAAAACAAATATCTTGAATTGGAGCCTTCATACATCTTCATGGTAAAATAATCTGTTATTTATACTAGTTATGTTATTACCAAAATTTAAAAGGTATTTTACCAGGTTAAAATATAGATTAGAGATATCTGTCAAGTCATAAAACACTTTCAGATATCTGGAATGAACATGTGGGGAAGCTGATTTTATGTTAAAGTGGCCTGCCATAGCGTTTCTTATTTTGGTAATCTGAGTTTAACCAAGTAAGTTCTGGTTCCGAGACATGTTTGGTCCAGTTTACAGAGACAGGAAGTAGGCCTCTGGGAGATTTTACTACAAACTTTAGCTGCTTGCTAATTAACAAGTTAAGCTTTAGCGAACGTAAGCTAGTTCTTCACATTGTGGAGCATCTTTTCCCTGACTCAGGCCTCATTATGTTTTTAGCTCGTGGTGCTAAAAGCAGATTGAGAACCATTGCTGTAAAATATTCTGGATTCCTGTAATCTCACGTGTTGGATTAACGAAGCGATGCTGGTTTCTTCTCCCTCCGGCTCACTACGACGAGGGAATTGTAATCATGTCCTTCAATCTTTGGTTCATCGGATCAGGAGATTCCGCTTCACATGATCCGAGTCATCCAGGTGTCCTCTGGGAAATCCCCAGCAGGATGCGATGATACGAGGCTCAGAGTGAGGTTGGGCTGCTGTAGGACCGCTCGACCGGAAAGCCTTGATTGGTGGGCCGGAGCATCGATGCGTGTCGCTGCGTACAGTTCTGGTGTTTCCCCCAGAGGAGCTGAAGACGAGTCCACAGGAGGACGAGACGGCTTCAACAAGTTCCTTTATGTTAAAACGATGAACTGGACATGTTAAACCCGTGTATCAGGTCTTCTGTTAAAACAATCAAATCTGTTTACAGAAAAACTCTTCAGTTATTCTGCTGCTGCTGCCGTCTCAGTGACAATTATCTTTGTAGTTTGTTTTTCCATCTGTCAAAAAAAAAAAAATCAACTCTGGGACTTTCACAGAGAACAAATGTCAAAAGTCCCGGTGAGGCTTCAAAGGTTCTTTTATTTGGACTCTTCTGGGGAAACTTTGGTTTGTTTTTCAATCTGACAAAAAAAATAATAAAATAACTGATTCCTTTTAGAGACCATTGAGAATCAATATATTTTTACATTTTGAAACGAGAGAAGGGAGAAGTTTTAATCACAAGTTAACAATTTAATGAGGTTTTAAATTTAAAATTTTGTTTTTTTAATGCTAAAGTTTGAAATAAAAATAAAGAGTTAAAGTTATTTCTAAGTTAGACATCGAACGCTGTGGCGGCCATTTTTAACCAGGCTGACCCCAAAAGGTAATCAGATAAAATTGGTTACTTTCTGGGAAATTCATAAACTGTTCTCTAGTTCATGTGATATTTTGCTAACAAAACAAGATACTGACATTATTGCTCACATTTTATGGTATTTATGAAAGGAGATTAAGAAAACATGTTTAAATGGGTCAAAAATATTTTTCTTCTTTACTCAAACATTTATTTCATTTTGTTTAAATCAAACTTTATTGATTTGACCTCCTGAAAAACAAACTGCTGCAACAAAACATGTTTATTAAGAAACAACTCAGTTTAAATAAAAACAAGGGAATAAATAAAATAATTCGGAGCAGCAGGGTGGCAAATGTGATGCAACAAGGTCGATCTGATGTAAATAATTTGTAATCCTGACATAATTCGGTGTTCATAAACAGGATTGGGACTTTTAATGCAAGAAACCCTGAGAATAAAGACGATGGGTTAAATAGAAAAAGTGGTCCAATCGGATGAGCTGATGAAATAAAACAGAGCTTTGATCCTGTAAAAACCCGTGACTTTTTAACACCAACAACATCCAACGCCCACGTCCCGCTTTTTAATCTCCTGAATCTGAGAAATCCTGAGACGTATCTGAGCGTAAACAGAGTGGGAGGCCAGATCAACACGTAATGAGCGTTCAGCCCGGTGGTGCTGCAGGTACGTTCACCCAGAATCAACGCCACCGAGAAGAAAACTAGCTCCTGTTTGTCTCTTAACCTTGCTGAGCCTCTCCTCTTCATCACAGCAGCAAATAAAAAGAACAGCTACATGTGAACGAGGAAACAAACAGGCAGACTATTAGAAACGGTACTTGAATGAAGTCGTCTAAAATCCTTCATAAAAAGCACTCGAGGACGGACAAAGATGCACTCGAATCAAATGAGAAGAAATATTAAATTTACCCTTCAGAGACTGCAAGGCAGGCTGCATCAAAAGCTCCCCTGGGTTTTAGCTGCTTCCCCTGTGGATTCCTCCTCTTCTTGCAGAATATTACTGTAATTGGACTTAGATTATTTATTTTATATCGACTTAAATGAAACTGACATCAGAGCAGTTTTACAGAACCTGCAGACTTTACCCTGAACTTGTCTCAAACGTTTAGATTGTTCAGTTTTTAAAGATGGATTTTACCGTAGGGCTAAAAAGTTTGATCTCAGCTCAGTCTTCCACATGCTGACCTAATGTGTGGTGTGGTGGTAGCTGAAAATAATCCCCAATTTATAATCTCAGTTTTAACAAACTGTGCACGACCTTTGTTTAAAACTTTGCCAAAACCTGCTGGAAGTTGGTGCTGAGGTGGCCAAATAATGTGCACGACCAAGAGTACATTTTTGCAACATGTTGGCAAAACAGAAAAAAGGCAGTGATGATAAAAAAAAAACTGGTTACTCAAAATATTGCCACACAGCTATGGGTTCACAAAAATGTAAAAAAACCAAACCAAAACAAACAACGTATAAAAAAACAGTCACCAACAAATTTCAATTATTTAGCTCACTTTCTGAGTATTTATAAAAGTCCACTAACATTTTTTTTATTTAGCTCACCGTTTTAAACCTTTTAATTTTTACTATATGTTAAATGTGATGTCTAAATGTTAAATCCTCAATCTGAATGGGTAAATCTAAATGTAAAAGTTAAATCTTCAGTGTTGCAGCTAAATAATGAAGTTTACATTTAAAAGTTTCGCTGGTGACATCATCCTGACACAAAAGCAACCGCTAACGCTACAAATGCTGCTACCTCTAACGCTACTGATGTTGCTAACTAACGCTACTGATGCTGCTAACTAACGCTACTGAGGCTGCTAACTAAAGCTACTGATGCTGCTAGCTCTGCTAATGCTACTAATGCTGCTAACAAACGGTACTGATGCTATTAACTCTGCCTACGCTACTAATGCTGCAAGCTCTGCTAAGGCTTATGATTACTTGCATTTCCAGTATTTTAAACTGCCGTACCAAAATTATCCATATTGTTTTCAATTAACTTTTATTTAGTTTAAATTCTAAATGCCAGCTTCAGCAGCATTAGCAACGTTAACAGCAATAGCTTTTGTCTCAGGATGATGGTGTCCTAACAGGAGCTGAGCACCAACAGCAAAGGCTGCGTTCCTTCCTGAAATAAGTAAGCTAGAAAAATGCATTAGTGACCCTTTTTTTAAATTTTATTTTACACTTTGCATCCCACACGGTTCGGTCATCTCTCAGCTTCTGTGACCAAAAACTGCCACAGAAAAGTCACTAATTTTCAAGACATTTTTAGATGGTTATTAGTTTAACAGTTTCAGCTCAGATTATAAAGATTATATCTTTAAAAACTCAAACATAATAAGCCTGCTCTAGTTCAGATTGCTTTAAAAAAGAAACATTTAATAAAAAAAAAACGAGCCTATTTTATTTAGCGTCATGTAAAAGAAAAAAAAGATTCAACAGATTTATAAAAGCAACAAACAGCACTTGAATTGTGGTCAACTTAAAAGTTGAACAAGTCGATGATCAGATCAGATGGTGAGAGAAAGTATGTTTATTTTAATACTTGTTTATTAGAACACATCTGCCAAACAAGTCAAAACAAATCCTGAATCAAAATAAACTTGATGCTGCAGAAAAAAACTCAAAAAACAGAGAATCTTTGCTGAAGGTTGGAATAAACCCTGCAGCGCTTGTCAAGTGTGCATACATGCATATAAACCCCCATCAGCTTCTACATGTCAGGAGTTAGGAATAAATCTAAATCAGAGCAGCAACAACAGGAGCTAAATGATTAAAATCCTGAAAGACTCCAGAGAAACCGGACATGTTCAGCTGCTGAAACAGCAGAAGATTAAAGGATTAAACCTTCCTGGATCTTCCTGATGGATCAAAGATGTAAATACTAATGATGAACCTTTCAGAAATGATTATTATTCCCCCTGTTGATGCACATTTATTTGTTTTCTCTCAGAGGGATTTTAGCTTCTGCAGAAAACAGATTGGTGAGAAAATGTCCGCTGGAAAAAAAATCCTCCTAGATCAATCTGTTAGGTCTTAAAGAGGACTTCAGTTTTATTATTCCCTTTCAAAATAAAAGCAGGTAGTCGTGTAACTACAGAGATGTTTGTTAGCAAAATATCTCATGAACCAATACATTTTAAAGAAACTGATTACAGTTAATCTACCAAGCATAAAATTTGCAAAACAAAAGTCAGTTTTATGAGCTAAAAATTGGTTTGGTAGTAGCTGAGAGTGATCCCCAAAATAAATCCTAGTAAAAATAGTTTTACCTCAGTGATTTTACATATATTCAGCTAAAGTTTGGCGTTGTAGCTAAAGAGCTAACAGATCATCACAAGATTGAAAAAAAAAGCTATAATTTTGACATTTCTCAACTTAAGATCTTAGCTTGTTTTTGTGCTACAATGCTAAAAATATGAGATTTATCTGCAAGTAAAAACTAATATTTTTAAATCCACTCAATTTAAAAGACATTTTTCCCCTCTGTAAGTCTGCCTGTTACTACGAGAGACACGAAGCATGTTTGGCTTGATTTTCAGCTCAAAAGAACAAGAAAAGATTCTTGTTTTAGCCAGTAGCTTTCAGCTTTTCTCCAGGGTAGATAAACTGGCAGATGGTAGAGAGACTGGTAAAAAAAAACAGCAGCACATCACTGATGGAGGAGGCAGATAATGCAGCAGCCACTAGATGAAGAGATCTCCAGGGTTTCAAACTGTTACACAACCAGTGTTTTTCTATCAGTGTTTAAAAGTTACAGAATCTGGTTATTTATTCATCCAGCTGGGTGGAAAACTTGGCTTTTATTGTAGCAGGAAGGCTGAAGGGTTTCAGCGTCTGATTTCACATTTCCTTTATACGGAGCACGCTTTATTCTTTTTTTCTAAGTCAGTGTAAATTTGTGTCAGAGAGCAAGAATATTCTGTGAATAATAAGGACTCGTGGTTTACAGCGACACACAGAAAACCTGCCATGAACCACAGATCACCCACCGAAACCGATTGGATAAATATTAACAGTTAATAGAAATGAACCATAAAACCTGGACAGAAAGTGAAACTATCAATGGTCTGATTCCATGTTTTGGAGCTTACACGTTAGATGTTACCAGAACCAAACATAAAAGTGGGTCAGCAGCATGGTTTCCACACAGGGACGGTAAATAACTGAGGAAAAAAAAACAGTTAATCTGAGTTCAATGTTTAACTGAACTCTAATCTTTACAAATGAGTTAATGAACCTTATAAATGATCAACTATATGAAGCTCGTGTGTATTTAAAGCTAAAAACAAGATATTAGAAAACCTGCAAAATTTCAGAGTGAATGCTCTGATTTGATTTTAAATGAGCAAAACTGTAAGTGAGCAACAACTAGAAGCTAAAATGTGCAACTTCTCTGCTTCTGACCTACAAAGTGACAACAGCAGGGACTGTTGACCCAGAACAGAGTGACCAAACTACATTAATCAGACAGTTAAACCAACCAGATGTTTTATCAACACGACGCCTGTTTGTAGAAAACAACTGTGGCCAAAATATATTTTTAGCTCTTATTTTTAGATGTAGTTTTATTTCTGAGGATCTTATATGGCTGTTTTTTTATGACTCACTTTAGGAACCAGAGATTTAAAGTTAGGAGAATAATTTCCATAAACTTTGGGTTTGTGGCTGTAAAAATGTACGACAGACAGAAAACAGAGTAAACAGGAGAAAATGAAGTAAAAAGCAAAACTTGGAGTTTTATGAAGAACAAGGGACACTCCAGTAAGATTAACACCCACCACACATACCTTGGACTAAAAAAATCATGTTCAAATGAGAGATCAAATTTTGTGCAGGAGATAGATTCAGTTCTCAGACTTGAATCTTTATTTACAGACATGCAAAGTTACCACACAACTCAGATCTGGTCAATCACTTGGACCCTCCTCCCTCGCTTCAGAGACCCAGGAAATGGTGTCAAACACCATGACTGACAGCTGAAGTCAGGTCCCACCTTTGTATCAAAGCACCTCCCGTACCTTCACAAGCGAAGTATCAGCGGTCAGCGTCGGTCTCATTTGTCATTGAAAACTTTCGTCACGTCGGGGTCACCAATTTATAAAGCAATTGCTAAAATCAGAAGCCGGAATCATGTGCAGAAAAATGATTAAGTTCTCACTTGAATGTTTATTTTCAGATTTAAGGACACCATTTCACTGTGTTTCCATCAGCGTATTTTTATACGCATTTTAAAGTATTGCATTAAAAAAGAAAAGGTTGAATTCAGAATTCGAAAAAAACTTGCTCAATTTTGCAAAAATGTTTATACACTCGCTTGAGGTGGTTTTTGGATTTTCTGTAAAAGAGGTATTGCACAAAAGGGAAGATGGAAACACATTTGTCGAATAAGTTCTGGCATAGTGAACATTTCTCTCTCGATTGATCAGCTGCTCTGGCTGTCAACATCTTCCTGAATATTCCCACAACACGTTTACACAACAGTTACAACTTCCCGATAGCAACACATTCCTAAAAACTTCTCTCCGTTGTCCCCAGATGTGTGGTCACTGCTAGTTTGCAACCTCTACTTCCTGTTTACTGCAGTCATGCGTGACGCTTTGTGTAGCCCGGTTGATTCGCTCCAAACTAGTAGATGGAAACATGACTAATTAGCATTTCTTATTATTTTTTTAAAGGTCACTCAAAATTTGGTACAATTGGATGGAAACAAGGCTTGTGGCTCAGGAGAGCTAAAAACAAAATGGCTACTGATCACGTGTTCTCACAATGTTTATATAAACCTGGTCACACCCCAAATATATGATGTCATAGTAAAGAAGGAAGTACCAACAACACAGTTCTACGTTCCTGAACTGTACAATGTGTTTACACTGCTGGAGCGAGGCACATTAAACAGACTTGTTGATTCTCTTACAGTTTAAAGTAAATAGTTACAATTGATCACAAAAGATTTATGTAAAATTAAATAAATTCACCACAAAATGTTCAACAGGACTGTAAACTTTATATTTTTTGGTCCTCCTGGGTGTTTCTCATCACACAAGTTCTCCCCTCAAAGCCGAACTCTGCTCAGATCTGCGTTAGAGATTTTATTTATGAGCATCTTCTCTGCAGGGTTCCCTGGACCCGCCCCTTCATGCCTTCATTATTCCTTCTCTCATTGCTCCTTCTGTCAAAAACAAACTTGTTATCTTTGATTCCATCCAGCACACCTCCTCTGCCTCGTTAGGAACACGATTCCTGACTCCTTTCTTCTGAGTTTTGTCACCGGTTTCTTCTCTGGATCTCCTCTGCAGATGAAAGGAGCCTCTGATTTCTGTCTGCAGGGGTTTAAACACACGTTCTGATTTCTGTTCAAGGTAGAAATTATTGCAAAGCAGCAGTTGGACAGCTGCTGTCTGCAGGACGGTACAAACCGGGAACACACTCAGAAAGTAATGGACTGTTTTTAAATAATGCTGAAGGTAAAAGTTAGAAATAAAATGATTTATTTAAGATGATAGAAATAAGATGGAATGATTGAGTTTTAAACTTGATCATTTTATGATACAAAGGAACAGAGTTTTGAATCACAAATCCATCTAATGGTTCATGAGATATTTTGCAAACAAATGAGGTTCAGGAGCAAGACGCATTTTCTGTTCCCTCCAAAATAAAATACAATAAAATCAGAGTAAACACATCATAGAGGAGCTTTAATCTAAACGGTTTCAGCTGTGTGAGGAATGATGTTGGAGGCTGGGATTCTTTTTATTTTATCTATGATTAAATCTTTCAGTTGACTCGCTGCTTTCTTCTGAATTAGACCCACCGTTAACATTGTTTAATATAATCAAAGCAGCGCAGCTCTCCGTGAGTAATTTACACGAGTTTATGGTGAAAAACCGTAAACCTCACGCTTCGGTGAGCCCTCTTCCACTTCTGCATATTTCTCCTGAGCTGCAGCCGCCTCCCGCCGCCGTTTCTTCAGCTGAGGGATGGCTTCGGTGCAAGTTCAACATTTATTTTGCTTTTATTTCACCCAGTTCTGCTGTTTTACTGTTCAGACGTTAAATAAATCAGAGGATTGAAAAACAGGAATAATGTGGGCTTTAATGGTTGAGTCTCACTGATGTGATGGAAGAAAATATAAAATATATCAAATTAGATGGAGATGGAGGGAAACAGTGCAAACAGTGGGGTTCTATGGAGAGGTTATCCTCAGTTCATATCTTACCTGTTGCCAGGCCTGATCCAGCCAGATTTAATGAATGCTAATGAGTCTTTTAGTGTTAAATTTTAGATGTAAATTGGCAAATATTGTATTTCATTAAGAAAAATACTCCTGTTTTATACTTATTTTGTTAGTTACCTGGAATTTTGTTGGCTGTAGTGTTTTGAGAATGAATTTCAAAATATTTCTTCAAGAATATCCATGTGACACTAAATTTAGAGCAGTTCTTAAAATAAGAATTTGATTTTACAAATTAAGTTTGTTTATCTGGTCAGAAATAAACTTTATTTCTCCAAACTGAGATTGTTTAATGAGTCATTTTTCTGCAGAACTTCTTTAAAATGTCCAAATGACTCATTTAAAACAACTTTGTTAGTCTTGGTTTGTCTTTTGCCTGTTTTGTTCTCTATCTGTAATATTTTCTAATAAAACTGAAGCATGATGGATCTAATATAAAGATATAAACTTTTAGCATTTTACGAGTTTTTAATGTATTTATACATTAACTGTTCCTTTGATAACTGAAACAAATGTGATAAGTTCATAAAAGTAGATTTATCTTTTAAACTTTGTCTTATCTGTCAGCAGCCAGAGTCTGTGCTCAGAAATGAAGTCAGAAACATGTTTTCTACAGTCCGGTGCTTCGGGGACGCACCGAGGGACAAAACAGACCTATCTGAAAGACTCCAGGAGTTTACATCAAACCAGAAACAAACACACATTTCCTGAGATCAGGAGAGGAAAACGGATTGATTTTGTTCTTTTAGTTAAATCAGAAAACAAAGAGAGGAAATGAGATAAGCAGGGCAGTTATTATAGATCATAATATAGATGGTAGTTTTGTCTCCACAACACCCAGCTGAAAACAGGAGGAACCAGCTGGTGCCGACATAAAGAGCGCAATTTGATCAAAATTGAATTTGGGAAGAAACGAGGAGCCACCAGACAGCAATAAATGGCTGCGAGGGATGCTTTTATTAATCCAAAATGATTTCAATTATCTGTTAGCGCTCGGTTCTGACCGGGTGGGGGGGCAGAAATGGCTGGAGGGGGTTAGCTTCATCTCCTGACACATGCTGCATGACAAAACAGAAATAATTGAATCTTTTCTAATTAGCAAAGTGTCCCTTATCTTTTATTAAAGGTTATTTCTCTGGTTGTGAAGCGCTGCGTGCTGCAGGGCTCCGGTCTGATATCTCACCCTGATCACAACTTATCAGCAGGTTCTACATTTCCATCTGGAATGTATGAGGAGACAAAATATGCAAGTGTTTCAACAGCCAACATGTCCTCACTGCATTCTGATTACAGACTGATTACTGGTTGGGCTTCAGCCTCTTCACAGCAGATAAACACTCCACAGTGTGGATGGTCCGAGTCAGGTTTTCATTGGCTGATAATGAGCTCCTCTTGTTTTTTTTTAATCGTAGTGGCAGAGTGTTCAGCTGTTTCATCATGATGGTGACGAGGAGCCAGCTCACTCCAGCGGAGCTTTAAAGCAGCGCTGGCCTTGATGCTCTCATGCCTAGAGCTACATGATGCAAAGGAAGAGGGGGGCTTGTGGAGCTACAATAAGCAGGAATTCAGACCAAAGCATTGCACTTCCACTTTATATAAGTGAAGGATTTTAATGTGAAAAAGATACAAGGCAGGAGGAGCGTATAGGTCGTAGTCTTGGGCATAAAAATGTTCTTTTTTCTCTGATCCGACTTTGATAAAAGATGATATTCCGTCCTTCTCACGTCAGTCGACACGGTGTGCAAAGAATGCCCAGCTGAGTTTGATCTTCTGATCTTCTGAGCAACAAAGAGACAGATTGAATCCAGTGTCCCTGGTTTGTTTCTGCAGAGAGCAGGGGGGACAATAACCCGTCTCTTCCTGCAGGACGTCCTTGTCTGACTTTGTCTGAGGAACAAAAGACACCTTCCACAGGCCCAGGATGACTCAGACTCTTTGAGTTGAATTGCAAATACAGCCATCCAGACCCCCCCCCCCCCCCCCCAAACCCAATCCACTGATTATGATTCTGTGTGCCTCCATAAATATCCTCTCTGCAGATATAAAGTGGGATAATTTGTTTTGCTGGAAGGCTTTCATATAAACCACTTCTGCTCAAAGTGCTTCACAATGACGATGACACAGAATTTGCTTCTGCTGCAACACTACAACTTATAATGGAAAGAAAAAAAAGCTCTCTGGAAGAATAATGATTTTTATTTTAGAGTTTTTTCTTCCTTCATATGGATGTTAAGACTGAAGTGGACTGCAAAGAGCTCCGGAGCTGCTCTGGGAAATAAAAACAATTAACATGAGTCCCTGTGTTGGTAAATAATCCAGGAAAAATCTGTGTATTACAGAATGAGGACAAAAAATTTGTGTTTTTAACAAGCATTAATGAAAACTTTTAGGATTTATAGATGTGCTCCTGTTGAAGTTCAGTCTGTTTACCAGATCAGAAGATAAAAATATATATTTTATATTTATTCTAAGGAGATGAGTCACTGAAACTTTGGTTTTATTGTCCAAATTTATAAATGCTTCAGGAAGCTGAAGGTTCTCCTGCAGACGGATCATTTAGGGATCATCAAGTGGTGGTTTATTAAGTTAGTTGTCATCAGTATCTAACCTGCAGCAATATTACAGTCTGATCAGTTAGGAAGTTTTGGAAGGGGGAAAGCAGATTTTAGTGTCTTTAAACAGTTTAAAAAATGAAGTTTTAGAAGCTGCACCTCTGTCATCACAGTGACCTAATTACTGAGTTAAAAAAATAAAACAGCAGACAAGTTTGCAAACCTTAAAGTCACAAAAACAACCAACATTTTCACACAGATCCAGTAAATATTCTTCATTCGACCAGAAGTTCATTCAGCTGTTCAGCCTCATCTACACCCTGCAGGTAAAAACATCACATCAGCTCACATCTGTCCCCTTTTCTGAAGCTTCTGGCTGCACGGAGCAGAAAACATGAAGAAAAAAGTGACAAACTGGCAGCTTTACACGAGTTCAGTCTGTGTTTTATCTGACGGAGACAGAAATCAGTGTCAGGAATCATTTAAACTCTCATTTATAGGAAAACTTTTAGAAACTTTTTCATTTGAGTTTGTCTCTGATGTCGTGAGTTTAAGTGAAAACTTTTAGAGTCTCTTTGTTTTTTTGTAACAAAAGAGAGAAAATGGTATCAGATCTGTTGGAGTTTGGCTTTGAAAGGAATAAGAAAGAAAGAAGCGGGCTGCTGTCCAATAAAACAAAGCTTTGCTCCATAAAAACATCCCTTTTAATCTCCAGTTGGTCCAAAAGCCAAGAAGATAAAAACATCAAACTGTTGTTTTTATTTCTACAAAATTAGTTGCAAAATGGGTAAAAACTCTAAAAAAGTCTTAACTTCAAAAGATTATGAGCTTCTAGGGCCTAAAATTCAAACCAGGAGGTAAATGAGGCTCATGTTTGTTTCTATCAAATCCAAAAACATCTCATCTTTAATCTCACATTTAAATAATCTAGGATCAAGAACAGGCTTAAGAAGCTGTATTACATGAGAAAAACAGCAGCTATTTTCTCAGCTCTACAGAAATCTTTCCTGTAACTCAGAGTTTAAAAAATAAAAACAGCACAGAGAGTTACCTCAGCTGCAGGTAATAAAAGCCAAAAACCAAAAAGAGGACTGGTTCCACCTGCCTTCACCTGCAGAATGAACAAAGCAGCTCTCTGACAGGTTTGATCTGGGGTCAGAGGTCATTACAGCTGAAATGAAGCAGGTTTTATCTGCAGCAGCACCATCAGACAGGAGGTTTTAACTGAACCACGCCGAGACGTTCAACTCCAGGGTTTTATAGAAACGCCCCGAGAATCAGGAGGGAATTAAAATTTTATCGTTTTCCTTCTTAAATAAAGAATACGTGAGACTCCGGAGCCTGATGGATGGAAGGACGAAGATTTTAGAGAGGATTAACTCACAGGGAGAGGAAAAAAAAAAAGACTGAAACAAAATAAAGAATTCAGTTTTCTTGACAGTCTGAGGAGCAGAAATGACTAAAATGGTATCAAATTTTGATGAAGTCTCTGATTTTTATTGAAATTAGCTGGCAGACATGCACACTGCAGAATGATGTGTCGGTTTAACTTATTCATGTCATAAAATGATAAAAGACCAGAGGAGCAGGTGTTATTGGAGTTTCTTCAGCTTTAGTTCAGTCTGCAGCAGGTCGTGTTTCTAACAGAAAGGTTGTGGAAAATGATTTTATCAGAAAACAGAGAAATTACCAAATCTAGATTTGATATCATTCATGATGCATTAGCCCTCAGAGTATTGGTTTTAAAGGACTGACAGCTACTACCACACTGAAGTTTAGCTCTATTTATGAAACTGATCGAGGTTTTGTCATTTTTGTATTTCCTGAGGTCAGTTAGTTAACCAAACTGACTAACCAAACATCAGTGATTACTTTCTGGACGTTTCTTTAAAATCTGAGCAGTGGTTCATGTAATATTTTGCTAACAGAGTTGATTCCAATAGTCAACAAAAGGTTAGGAAAAATCATGTCATGTGCAATTAATCATAAAAAAACCCTCATCAATTAAAATTTGGCACTTTGTAATGGCTGTAATTAAGTTATTGAGGCACAGAGCTAATGCTAAAGCTAAGGTAACACTCCAGCTATGGTTGGGTAAAATCTAATTTAATTATTCATCAGAAAAACTGTCACCGCGTAGTTTTTGGCACTTGGTCATGACTTCAATTATTGAATTGTAGTCAATGAAGTCATTGCAGGGCAGTGCTACTGCTAATGGTGTTAATGCTAATGCTAAAGCAACACTCCATATTTCCAAGTACCAGCTAAGGTTGGGTGAAAATTTATCGAGTAATGGAAAAACTGTCAGATTATTTTTTGGCACTTTGATTACTGACTTTTTTAAGTCATAGTGGTGTGGAGTTAATGCTAATGCTAACAGAGCTAAGGCTAAGGTAATACTCCATATTTTCAGGTACCAGCTAGGGTTGGGCAAAAGTGAATCGAGTAACAATTAATCAGGAAAACTGTCACTGATAAATTTTCATGACTTGGATTATAAACTTGGATATATCATTGCGGTGCGAAAGTAATGCTAAGGCTAACACAGAGCTAATGCTAAGCTAATACTAACCCTCTCTGGAGTAAAAAATATGCAAGTACAATTATTTGTCTTGGGATCACTTCAACTGCCATCACACTGAAGTTTAGCTCAATATTTTTGAAAAGTGACTGAGTTACAGAAGTTTTTTATCAGATGCGTTGTTTTGGCGGCCATCTTGAACTGGGCTGACTCCTAAAGGAGTTAGATTTTTGCAGAAACAAGCAGAAACATTCAATCAGCAATTATTTTGTATGTTTACTTTTAGATTCCTGTTCTTTCACCTCATTTTCCCCCAGAACACGAAATAAAAATATCCACAGAAGAAGATTTGCATCAGGTTGAAGAACAAACTGAACCAACCCAGAGCAACAGAGCAGAGCAGGGATGTGGAGAAGCTGCGTTTAATAAAGTCGTTCCAGAAAGTTCAGCTAGCGTCGGCGTTGGAGAGGGATGAAACTTCACCCACATCTGCTGGGGTCTCAGCTGGCCTCGTCGAAGCTCGGCTTTAACCGGATTAACAACAAAAGCCCAGCTCGATAACTAATGGGCCTTTTCTCCCATCCCTCTCTCCCTCGGAGCAAAGCAGAGATAATACAGAAACACTTTTTATGCCTTCTGCTGAATTAAAGATGCAAGGAGCTTGTTCCCAAGCTGAAGCTAAGAGAGGAGGAATATTAAAAAAATAGGAGAACATATACAATTCTGCTCCTTCACAAGAGTCTCCAGAGTGCTGCTGAACAATCTTTACAATTAAAAAGATCTGTCGCAGATACTCTGAGCGGAGGGAAGCTGAACAGGACGGCCCTTTTTGCGCTAATTGGCCGAGTTGAAACGGACTGTCAGTAGTTGTTGGGTGGAAGCAACCAATCGCCACGTGGACCAGTTCCCCTCAGAGACTTCCTGTCCACCTCCAGCTTTCATTGTCAGAGCCGTAAATCCCACCTTGCCAATATCTGATTCCTTTCACACTCCCTGTCATCTTTATGCAGCAGCCAGCCGATCCAGCTTCACAAGAAACAAATCTGGTCATCTCTGAGTCCGTCTTGAATAACTCGCTTTTTTAAAACGCACTCAGACTCAGGTGGGTTCCCAAAATAAAAAGAAACGGTGATGTCTTCTCATCGTCTCTGCGGGGGCTGTGGTTTCATCATGTCTCCTGCCTCGGCTCTTTTCTGACTCTCAGCCTCTTTAATCTGAGAAGAGAACTTCTCTTTCTGTCCCGACCTCTTTGGTATTCCCCCGTCGCAGCTCTGAACCCTCATCCTCCAGCTTCCCCTCCCTCACGCTTTCCCAGCCTCTTTCCTTCTCGACAGAGCTGAGTGACCTGTCAGAGTGCTGTGGCAGGGACAGGACCCTACAGGGTTAGGTTCAGAACTGCACCGCCTGAGACCGGGAGGCAGGCTAAAGATCAGACAGAGGAGCGGGTAATTATTACTGAGCTATTTTTAGCTCACCAGGCCGCTGGGATGTTCCCTCTCAGAAAAAACAACACAAGGAAATCTTATTGTTGGTTAAAATAAATATTTAAACTGAAAGTTTCTCTACATATTCTTTAAGGTAGGGATGGGCACCCAAAAACATCCACCTATATTATAAAACACTGCCAATCATGGTGAGGACAAACTCTGCCCACACCAAAGAACTGAATCAGTTAAGACAAACTCCGCCCACACCAAAGAACTGAATCAGTTAAGACAAACTCCACCCATATCAAAGAATTGAATCAGTTAAGACAAACTTCACCCACACCAAAGAACTCTGTCAATCATAGTTAAGACAAACTCCGCCCACACCAAAGAACTGAATCAGTTAAGACAAACTCCGCCCACACCAAAGAACTGAATCAGTTAAGACAAACTCCGCCCACACTAAAGAACTGAATCAGTTAAGACAAACTCCGCCCACACCAAAGAACTGAATCAGTTAAGACAAACTCCACTCATATCAAAGAATTGAATCAGTTAAGACAAACTTCACCCACACCAAAGAATTGAATCAGTTAAGACAAACTTCACCCACACCAAAGAACTGGATCAGTTAAGACAAACTCCGCCCACACTAAAGAACTGAATCAGTTAAGACAAACTCCGCCCACATCAAAGAACTGAATCAGTTAAGACAAACTCCGCCCACACCAAAGAACTGAATCAGTTAAGACAAACTCCACCCATATCAAAGAATTGAATCAGTTAAGACAAACTTCACCCACACCAAAGAACTCTGTCAATCATAGTTAAGACAAACTCCGCCCACACCAAAGAATTGAATCAGTTAAGACAAACTCCGCCCACACCAAAGAACTGAATCAGTTAAGACAAACTCCGCCCACATCAAAGAACTGAATCAGTTAAGACGAACTCCTCCCACATCAAAGAACTAAATCAGTTAAGACGAACTCCTCCCACATCAAAGAACTAAATCAGTTAAGACAAACTCCGCCCACATCAAAGAACTCTGTTAATCACAGTTAAGACAAACTCCGCCCACACCAGTTTATTTGGGTAAGTGTGCAGCGGTGGCCCTTCCATCCTGATTTAACTTTTCTTTTAGACAAAACTTAAAATAAATTAACAATCCTTGAAGAAATGCATCACACTTTTACGCCAAAATTTTAACAGTTAGTGCTCTGATTATGTAGAGGGGATGACTCTCAGCTACTACTACACCCAGTTTTAACTTGCTGGACTTACAGCCTTTTATGTTTGGTAACTTCAGTTAGCCGTTACAGCCAGATTAATCAGGTTAACTCCAGCTGCAGGTGAACGTTCTGTGAATATCCAGAGATATTTTGCTGACACAACAAACCCCGTGGAGCCACCGGGTGTGAAACTGTGCAGCTCTGTGAAGCTAAAGCAGGCTGATGTGAGAAAGTAAATGAACTGTTTGTTTCTGGAGTCTGCAGAACTATAAATAGTTCCTGTTGAAGAAGCTAAAAAGAGCAAACGAGAACAGGTGCAGCGTTCTGCGCCGCGCCGCTGAAAATGTGCCGGAGAACACGGAGAAGAGAAGAGTTGAAGGAATCTGGTATTTATAGACCGATAACACGGCTCGGCTTAATTAATTACCAGCTTTTCCACAGAGAGTCGTCTTAAAACGCTTTCTTTTTGACTTATAAAAAAAAAAAACGCTTTCTTTTATTGAAAATGGGCTGCGCTGAAACAAAACTTAGAACTGATGAGGAGTTTTCTCGCTGAGGGTGCATCCACGGTACAAGACTCTGGGACTAATTAGGCACTGAACTCATGATCACTGTCAGCTTTTTAAAAATCACGACGCCTTGAGGAACCCCCCGGAGAAACCAGGCGCCAGATGAGGGAAAACGTAGACGGGAATGTAGTTTTAAGTGTTTTTTTTAAGTTTTTTTTTGAGTGAAAGTGGCTGAAATCTCTAAAAATACTAATGAATTCACCAAAACGAAAATAATTCAACTATAAAAAAAAATGTTATAGAAAGTGCTGCATCTTATACATTTAAAGGTTTGGATCTTGGAGTGTGCACGCACCCCTCTGAGAACTGAACACATTAAACACTTTAATTTAAACCTTCCTGCAGAGAGACAACTAAAAGTTACAGTTCGGCTGCTCGTCTCCACCTTTCATTGGCACCGAATGCAGATCAGCTGAAATATTCTCTAAGGAAGCAGAAACACGTGTCTCGTTTACAGAACAGATTGCACCGGAGCACAATGTTCAACAACAAACAACAAGGACCTGCACAGCACTTGGGGGTAAAAGAGCTGAAACTGCTTTCTTTTACACAAAAAAATCAATAATCTCAGTTTAATAGTAACTGTGCAGATCTCTAACACCTTCATTATTATGACAATATTTCTTTTCAGGGCACTAAATCATGACTCAATAAAAAAGACAAGAAAAGATCCTGAAAAAAACTCTTCAGACACAGTTTTAGACTCTGACGCCTAAATCTGTTTAATTCAGTTGTCTCTCTGTGGTTTTGGTGTTTAACAGAGAAAAGTGCAACAAAAAACTGAACACCGACAACGAGCTTTGTTTTTTACAGTTCTATTTTAACTTCTGCACTGAAAGTTTGAGAGAAATACAGAGAAATAAACATTTAACAGGCTTACAGCTCTTGTTCCTTTTGTCGTGAGGAGAATGATTATAAAACCTGAGGATTTTTAAATACAAGTTTGAAGTTTTGCGGGTTTTCTTTAATCCACACGAGGAACAAGTTTTACACACAGACATAAAGCCACTTCTTTATATTTACTCTGGAGAAGGTTTGGACCTGCTGAACCATCATCTGCCCCCTCCAATAGAAGGAAATGAGTCTTGATAGTTCCCGAAGAACCGAACCAAAGTCCGGAGCGGTCCACGTGGACAAGCCAAATGTCTTCTGGAAACGATTTTCACAATCAGACGAGCTGTTTGAACACATGGACGAGTTGAGGTGAGGCAGTCAAACCTGAAAACCTTCAAGCACCTGTCGGGCACGGTGGTGGCAGCATCATGCTGTGGTCCAAAGAGGATCTGAATTCTTTAACTTCACCTCAAATTAAACAGCTTGATGGTTGAACCGTGAAGACGGTTCCAGCTGGACAATGATCCCCAAACACACATCAAGACCGATTTCTGATTGGATAAAGCATCAGAGCTGGTTTGTGATTGGATGAAACATCAGGGCTGGTTTCTGATTGGATAAAAATATCAGAGCTGCTTTCTGATTGGATAAAGCAGAATAACTGAAGCTTTAAACAGACCAACAACCTAAATGTTTATGAAATGTGCTTAAAATCTACCAAATGAGCCAGAATGAGACAAGAAGTTCACTGAAGGGACGTGAAACTAAATTCTAGTGTGAGTCTTTGTGTAGAGTTAAGAGAAAATCCACAACAAATTCAATCTTATCCTATTTATAAAAAGCATTGAAGTTGTATGTTTAATAATCACTCCACTCTGGATAAAGAACAGTTCAATTAAATTATTAAAAGCACCAAATTAATGAGATTCAGATCAGATTTAGTTTATTCAGTTCAGAACTATAAAGTAGTCAAAGGCTTTTAATTTGAAATTCTTTTTTCACATTTAGACCTTTTGGTTAATTCTGTTTGTCATGTGAGCTGATCTGAAGGCTTTAAAGACCATTTCTACAACTGATCTTCACACACGGGCACTTTTTTTCAGTCACATTTGTTTGGGTGGTTAATGAGATTTTCTTCAACGATTTGAAAAAATAAATAAATAAAATACATTTCTATTCCTGCTTCACACAGACTTTGACCACGTCCTTCACTCCTTTAATTTCATCATCTCTGAAGAAATCTGTGTTTTCAATTTTTCCGTTCAGGTCGTCTGATGTCACCTCGTAGGAACGCAAACAAAGTTATTTAAAAAAGTTTAAATCTGTAAGGAGATCTGAACCCATATTTACTCAAACTGGTCTTGTTTATTTATTCTGAGTCTTATTTAAACTTTACATTCAGACACTGTAGAAACATCCATCCTGCAGTTCATATTTATTAACAAAATAGATAAAAATAAAGTCTAAGAAGGGATTTAAATGGGACTATTACATATTAGAGACAAGTAGCTGTATGTACTCAGTAAGAAATTTGGTTTGTACTCAGCAGAGGTAACATTTACTTTGTATTTAAGTAATCTTTGTGAGGATTTTAACAATTTTTTTTAAAATCGTAACTTCAAACTTTATTTCTTAGAGTGCGTGTACAAGTACTTTTACTTAAGTACTTTTCTCATCAGTGAAATCCATTTTTACCAAAGGTATTTTTACTTTTTGACTTTGTTTTTTCCAAGTACTTTATACACATCTGCTACCCAGTAAGTACTGTGCTGCATTATATAATGCTGCTATGTTTTATATTTGGATTTACAAACAAAATAAATCAAGTTTGGCTAATTTTCTGGACCATTACTGCAGCTCAGACTCAGAGTACAGCAGCTGCAGGTTGATTAATCACATCTTTCCCAGCGATCAGAGCAGAAATCCAATCTTAGGTTTTTAGTGGTGCGAAGGAGAGATCACTGAACGGCAGGTAAACCTGACCGGATAGGTCCAACATTAAAGTAAAAACAAAAAAAAAAAGACTCTAGACTTTAAAGTTTCAGTTTTCAGCTCTGTCTGAACAACAACTGGACTGTTTTCTCCTTCAGGTTCATTAAATCTCCTGTTTGTCTTTCTGACAGGTAACTTGGAGGCAGGACCTCACCGAGCTGCGACTCAGGTCGTATCACCGGATAGTCCGGTAGATTCGGTTTGATTGGGAACCAAAATTAAAAGATTTGTTTTTACATTTTCAGTTGGTTCACATTCACAATGTGTCAAACTAACCTGTGAATAAGCTGCCCCCCCCCCCCCACCCCACCCCGCCCACACCAAGAACCACTGAAGGACATGAAAACCGACACTGATCGCAACTTCCTTTCTCACAAAATGTAAATAAACATGGAGTGATGTCAGATTTTAGTGGTTGTAAGATTTATTTGTTGGTTTTGGCAAATGTGCCAAACAAAAACTCTTCATCAATGAGGAAGATGAGGCTGAACTGTGCAGAATATTGTTTTAACACAAGGAGACTGAGACGCTCCCTGTGAGGCGGTGTTCACCAAGTAGGAGCAAATCCACCTGTCCACCTCATACAGACGTGTAGCAACATATTTACAAGCTATGACAACTTTATTACAGTTATTACCCAGAATCCCCTGCGTTACACTCCACTTCCTGCTTTTGGAGCGGTCTCCGGTTCGCTTGGCGTTCACACGTGCAATCAAACCGCACCAGAGTTCACTTCAACCGAATCGAGACCCAGGTTTGGAGACGAACCAGAGTTCGCTTTTTTGGTCCGAATCAGAGTTCGATTAAATGTTCACATCTCCCCAAAAGAACCGGACTTTCCAGGCAAACGAACTAGAGTTGGATTAAAGCGGACTAAACAGAGCTGGTGTGAAAAGACTAAGTGCATGAGTGAGGGGGTCTCCAGAACGTCTTGAGGTGGGCTACAAAACAATGTGCACGGCTAAGAAAACAGGTGAACAACTGGCCGTGCAAAATGCAACCACACTGTGAATTCACTGAGACTGCAACTAAAATGTTTTCTCACATTTTGAGTCACCAACTGGTTTCTACTGATCCAAACCCAGTAATATATTTAACCTTTACTGTCATTAGCAGCTCATCAGTGCAGCTTCAGTTTTTAATGCTTTCAAACAAGAACTCAGAGCTTTTAGCTGACACATTTAATTGAACAAGTTCTGCCATTTTTACAGCAAAAGAGAGAAAGTTGCATCTCTAGAAATGCATCTTGAACTGTGTTCAATTCAAACAGAATATAAAAAAACAGCCTAAAAACATTCAAAAAAAGCAGCACAAAATAGAACAGCTTCCAGCAAAGCAGGCGGAGATGCTGCCTCACTGAATGCAACCCAGATAGGACCATAAACACACAATGGTAACGGCACTTATTTTAGACACCCGTGGTATAAACAGATCCGTGAACAGAGGACGGGACGGACAGCAGACAGGAAGTGCAGAGAAAGTGAGGAAACACGGGAACAAAGAAAAACAATTCTTTTATTCACTGAACGAGTCATTACGGACTCAACGTGAAACTTCGTCAAACCCCCCCAAGGCTCCTGGTGAATCTTTTTCTTAGCAAGATCAACACCATTACACAAGTAACAACAACAACATCTACAACAACAACAACAACAACTGTGCTATCGCACGCCGCCGCCCGATCTGAGGATGATGCACATCATTAACACCACAGCCAGCCACACATTAGCACACACTGTTAGGTCTGTTGGGCGGCCCCCGTGCTCACATCACATCGTGGGGAGGGGTGCAGCGACGCCTCTGCAAACCCACAAAAAGAGTCTCTTCTCTGGGATTCGCAGAAAGTCGTGAGACTTTTGGCCTTTTTTGAGTCTTGGATTGTAAAAGCTGCCGTCTGCAACAACATCCCCCTCCACAGATTCATGGTTCAAAGTTTTTTTTCTTTTTAAATGTAGAAGTCTTTTCCTGTAGTGTCGATGCACAAAGTTGAGCTTTAAATAGTGATAATTCTGCAACACTGATCATCAAGTTCCGGTAAGAACAAAGTCACATCAAAGCTGAAGCAACAAGAACGTAGCAGGAAGCAGCGCCGCATCCAGATCTGCTAAAGTTCATTTCCTTTTTGGCAGGATTTTATTTTTTATATTTGACAAAAAACGACTCACATATTCAGCCACAGAGCACAAACGCTACCACAACTTCTGCTTCGACGTCACAACTTGGTTTCTTCTCTTATGTTTTCTACAGTCACTGTGAAGCACAGAGGAAAGTACTGATGGTTTAATCAGGTTGAGCTGTAAGCAGGTAGGTGTCGATCTAATGAAGGTGACTTTAATATTTGTGATGGGCGGGGCTTGTTTCCAATGACCCCACCTCCTCCAGCTCTCTGCTCCGCCCCTCACACGTATATGGCAGTTCGGGAAATAACCGAGCCGTCTCTCTGGGACTCCATGTCGTCGTCGAGGTACACGTCCATTTCCGCCTCACCGCCGTGGGCTCTGTGGGGGTGATAGGCCGGGGGCAGCATGTTCCCGCCCCCGCCGACGTTCACGAAGCGGTCGTACTGCTCCTCCTCTTCCTCCATGCTGTCGTCCAGCTCGAACTTCCTCCTCTCGGCTTCGCCCACGTCGCTGCAGAGGAGGATGTCGTGGGCGGTGGGGGGGTTGCCGGTAGAGGCGTGGTGAAGATGGTGGAAGTTGTTGGGTTTCTCCGTTAGCGTCCCCGTGGCGTCGCAGCCCTCCCGGTACGTGTAGACGGGCCCGTTGTTGTTGGCGCCCGTCCCGTTCTTCCCCCCGCC
The DNA here is from genome assembly GCA_031762555.1 of Cynodonichthys magdalenae. NCBI lineage: Eukaryota > Metazoa > Chordata > Actinopteri > Cyprinodontiformes > Rivulidae > Cynodonichthys > Cynodonichthys magdalenae. The sequence goes on along the minus strand of JARVJO010000155.1, from coordinate 19,135,581 downwards.
GCCGAAGAGCAGGCGGGCCTTGTTGCCGTAGTCTGCGCCGTTGCTGCCGCCGCTGCTCCCCGTGGCGAGCGAGTCCCCGCTGCTGGGGAAGCCCCGCCCCCGCTGACGCCGGCTGCGGCTCAGGAGGACCGCCACCAGGGTCGCCACCAGAAGCAGGGCCAGCAGAGAGCCGATGACGGCGCCCGCCACGACGCCGGCGCTGGACGGGTCCTCCAGGGCTTCTGCAGAGGGGATGGAGGGGTTGAAATGAGGGAGTGAGTGGAGGAAAAGAACAAGGAATGGTTTTTGGAGGAGGTATTGTGCACAGTGGTAAAAGCACGTGTGTTACAATCCTCTTACAAGTGTGTAGTAATGTCCTCCTCAGTGTAATCCCTCAGTCAGTCACTGCTGGGATCATTTACTCGCTCCCTGCGGCTTGTTTTAAATCATCGTCCAGCTGCTGCCAGTTTACTTTCTCTTGTTCTCCCCCCGCCCCCTTCTGTCAGCTGGAGGGGGTAGAGCAACTTTGTGTTGGTGTGAGCCAAGTTTGCCTCTCTACTCATGTTTCAGGCCTTAGATTGAAAGAAAAATAAACTTTTCTGTACCAGCAAATCTGGGTTTTGGGACTCATTTTGCCTCTGCCACGAAGAGTTAACGGCTGCAGCCCAGTGAAGCCACACAGACAGAACCAGACTAGACCAGAACCAGACCAGACCAGACCAGAGCCAGGACAGAGCCAGGACAGGACAGAAAGGTGAAAGTGTTAATATAAGAGGGTGAAATGAGAACAAACCCACAATATTTAACATCCCTGGCCTTTTCCATTTCTATTCTCTCCTGCCCCTGATAGCCACGCCGCTGCCCTTTCTCTTCCAACTCATTGTCCAACCCCCCCCCCCCCATGCTCAGCTAACCCAAACCATTGGGCAGAATGACCACCTGCAGTTAACCTGGGATCGAGTCCAGGTCACGCCGATGAGTGGCACGCAGAGAAACTCCGGCAGAGTGATTTGAAGAGGATTCCCTGCAGGAATACGAGGAGAAAAATGAACCTGCCTCAGACAGGAGGAGGATTTGGACAAGAGGATTCAAGCTGGGCTTCAAAGAGGAGAGAGGAAAGACTTAAACTAAGCAAACGAACGTGTTGCACAAGGTTTCTTTTTGTCTGAATTACAGAGCGACTCGTCTTGGAGGATGCTGTATGACTATTGGAGAGCAGAGCAGCAGCAGGTCTGAGCCCCGTCCTGTTTTATGCAAATAAAATCTTGTTTCTGCCAGCTCTCCTGGCAAACGCCAATCAAACAATCTAAGGTTGACTGCGGCGAGTGTTGGGGGGTTTATGAGCCGGGGCGGCACCGTTGTGAGAATGACACTGTTTTCATTGAGCGATGCCACAGAGGACTTCAGATAATGACCTCTGCAGAGCTGGAAGGTGGGAGTTATGCTAACAGAAGCAGCGGGGGGAGGTCACCTAGATGGAGAGAGAGTGATTCATTCTGAGGGGGGGCATCGAGCAGAGGAAGTAGGTTTTTTGTGGTGGGAACAGAGAGGAAAGTTAAAAAGAGAAGCTCTACGGCCTCATGGGGGGGGGGGTATTCCACGCCAACACAAACCGGCTGCACGAATCTGGCGCCGCTCATGGGAAACGACACGATGCCTAAATTAGGGGACAGCGTCGGGTTAAAATCCAATTGAAGTGACAGAAGGCATTAAGGGTGATGAATCCAACTTTCCCCCGTCCCAGTTTCCCCTCTTCTCAAACTCAGACTGGCGCAGAAACACAACATGTGAGCCAGCGGGGTATTTATATTTATCCTGCCATTTATATTTTAGGCATTAGTGACATTTATCAAGTGCCTGAGAGTGAGAGACGGCTGAATTATTGCATTTGGTGGCTGTCATCCTTCTGTTAATCAAGTGCTTAAAAGTCTATTATTCTCTAAGGCTGTAAAGACAATGAGCCCAAAATAAAGACCTTCAGAGCCCAAAATAAAGACCTTCAGAGCCCAAAATAAAGACCTTTAGAGCCCAAAATAAAGACCATTAGAGCTGACATGTTCATTTTTCAGTCAACCGGGTCACAGGAGATTTTATTTTTAGGCTAATTTTATCTTAAAATCTAAAACAAATGCATCTCTGTTGGTATTTAAACGAAGCGACTTGTGAAATAAATGTAATTGTTTGGAGTTTAAATCATATTTAGAATTCTTCCACTATTTTTTGTGAATGTTTGCACCTCTTTGTAAAGTTTGTCTGCAAAGTGGGAAGTATAATTGTTTCTAAAATGAACAGACTGGAGAGTTTTATTTATTTTTCTTCAGTTTTCTTGTTCAAACTCATGTTTTTTTTGTCTTTTTCAGCATAATTTCCTGATGTTTACCATCTTTCTGGGTTTTGTGTTAAAGTAACATTTGTCCTGGTGAAACCTCGTGACCACCTCGTGTTCAGTCGTGTTTTTAGCTCTACTCCATATGCAGAACCACATGTTTGTGTAAAAGACAAACTAAACATCTGTTTCAAACATTTGGAGTTCAACTATTTTAAATAAGGGTGTCCCAATACCTGTTTTTCTCAGAGTTTGAGTACAAGTACTTTAGTTTTATATTCAAAGGTACTTACTGAGGGACATATCTGCAAAATACACTTTGACTGTTAATACATTTTGTTGTGGACTTGAAGTCTCTAGGAGGCAGAAGACTTCAATTTAGTCTCTCCTGGTGCAAAGAGATCTTTATATTCTGTTTGGATCTGATTTTTCAGTTTTTTCTATTTTCTAGGATGTTTTCTGAACTATTACGTCAGTATTTGTAAAGGAACTTCCTAATAAGGTCTGAATTTACCAAGTCCAATTTGGTAATTTTCATTCTCTGGTTCTGGGTCAGACTCAAGGTCCAACATGTAAGGCTGGATGGACAAGTCCCTTGTGGACATCTTTTAATTCATTTGTAAATAAAAAGTTTCTATGTCATATCTCTGTCATTAACTACAAAAATGGCTGAAAGGTTTAAAGGGGGGCGGGGTTTGAAGCTCCTAATTTGAATTTTAAGAGACAGCCTCAAAACGAGTTGATCTGAGACATGCCTCAGAAAAAGGGCGGGGCTTGGGGAGTTACTGTAAGGAGGAATTCAGACTAAAGCATTGCAGTTCCACTTTATGTAGACCACCAACTGAAGGATTTAAATGTGAAAAAGCAGGATGTAAAGTTTCTGTGACATCAATATTTGTAATAAACAATGTATTTTTGGAAACATAACACTGATACACTGCAAAACAAATTTTTAACCGCTGAGAAGAACAACTGCTGAGATATTTCCACGTGACGTAACAGGAAGTGATGTCAAAGAGGAGTGTTTGAACGTAAACAGAGTGTTGCTATGACAACACAGACTGTAGAGAATAACTGATGCTCTTTTGAGTTTATCAGAAAGATGAAGAGTCAGAGTTCAAATAATATTGTTTCAACAAAGAGTTCCCCTATGATGTCACTTCCTGTTTCACTTTGGCTGAGCCAAAATCCAAAGAAAATATGCCAGTTATGTGAAAAAATGGGTAAAATTGTGTCTGTTATGTCAATTATCAAATATAAAGATGTTTTCTTTGATTTTTTGTATTTGCAGGAGATGCATGAAAGCAGAGTTATGTCTCCTTTAAACATGACTCAATGACTTTAAAAACACATTTCATTTAGAACAGAGTCTTATTTCTTATAAGCCTGCAGCCCCTCTGGCTGGATCAAATCAAATATGCAGCATGATATTTACTGTTGTAACATAAAAGAAGTACTGAGTACATTCGAATCTGCTGCAGGTGAGATACTGACTGCTCACACCAGCACAGAATGACCCCTTTGAGACCGAGCAAACATTCGTTTCATCATGTCTGCAGAGTGTTTTGTTATTTGATCAGATTTGAATACTTCTCATCCATCAAGAAGCATCAGCAGAGATGCTAAAGTGAGCTGGAGCTGCCGCTAACAGATCCAGGGTTTATGTGGGCGATATCAGACATCACTTATTACCATCTGAAACACTAACTGGATCCTAGTTTAGTTCTGACAGCAAAATGCCAGATTCACCATCAAAGTTTAATGTCAAATCCTTGTCAACCGCCCTGCGAGACACTTTAGTAAACACTGTTCTGAGTGAACCCCCCCAACCCCTCCCTTGAAGAAAAGAAGAGACTATCGTAAGCAAGAAAATAGGCCACGCTTGTCATCCTTATTTCTCGTCAACAGAGGCAGCCTGCCTGCATTAAGGAGCGCAGTGATAAATGTCACACGGAGAGGCAGGAGGGCTTAGATCAGTCTCTGTATTAGTGTCAGGAACATGGGGGAGATTAAAGGGGGGGGGGGGTACGGGGGGAGACACCCATGAAAAGTATCCATTTCTGCTCAGTTGCACTCGCTGCGGTGGGGATAATCTAAATGAGATGATTTGTAAAGTGGGGAGGCAAGGTGGAAGGAGTTAGAGAGGGCTGAGGGGGAAGGACGAACGCCGAGGACGAGACGGGGGGGTGGGGGGTGAAATCTGAATAATCTGTGGATCTCCTTCTCTCCTTGTTTTCCTTCTCTGAACTGGGCCTGAAAAGGCACCAGAGGCTGTCGATTTAAATGCACCACAGAGGAGATTGACTCTCATTAAATGCAAGGACGTCAAAAAGTGTTGAAATGATGACAAGACAAACAAAACACACACTGCAGGAGGAAAAACTGAAAAACAAACAAGATGGCCGACTTTAACGGTTTCATTTACATTTAAAACATAAAACTGGAAACTTTGTGTCTTTTTCCACTTTAGATTATCAGCAGGTTCAAAATTTTAAATCAACTTTAACCTCTAAGATAATAGATCAAGTTCACTCTAAACATCCACAGGATTAAATAAGCCTGAAGCTTAAATAAAACAAACTTGAACCTGGATTTGAACAAATATGCAAACCTTGTTCAAAGCAAATCTGCTCATGTGGAGCAAATATGTTAAAAAGAGAGACACCAACATCTGTCCTGATCCAGCAGCTCCAAATACAGATGTGAAACACTCAGATCTTCACTTACAGACAAATAAAACTTCATATTTAATGTTTTGGACTACATGAAGTCTTTGAATTAGTACACCTCGAGGCCATCAAAACCAAGAGTGTCTGTGTCAGACCGGACTCAGCAGGTCCACTTGGATTAAAAGCTTATAAAGTACAGTGAAAAGAGCAGATTTCCACAGGTAAACATTCTGTTCTGCTCTCATTAAACACAAGAGTTTTACCTCAAACATCCTCTCGTTTCATCACAGTGTCTTTAAAATGCTGAAAACTTAAAAACACGTAGGCACGATAAAAGAACGATGCAGCAGCAGGTCTGAAAAATGAAGTTTATTCTGAAGCTTTCAACTTTGTTAGCAAAATATCTCATGAACCACTGGAGGGATTTTAAATAAATTATCTATTTACAATAGAACATTCCAGTGTTATAGCAGCCTTGTCTATTGGAGTCTTTTAAAGGACAAAAAAAAAAAAAAAAGAAAAAAGGTAGAAAGTAAAAGAAAATTCATTTTATATTTAGTTTTTCCAGCTTTGTCCAGAATAAATTAATATGTTAAAGTCCAATTGTAGTTTTAAGGTTGTTCGAAGTCAAAGCTAAATAAAATACATCTAACATTTTTACTAATATTGAGCTGAGAACTGGTGAGGAGGTAGCTGAGGATCATCCCCAACTGGTTGAGATATTTTAGTTTCAGGTTTTGGTTTGCAAAGCTGCAGGAAATGCATTTTTTAATGAATGCTTTTTGAATTAATGCAGAAATATATTTTTGCAGGAAGTGCTCCAGCTGTTGCTTCTTCATTTGTAGTCATTTAAAGTAGACATATCCTGCTTTTAAATCCTTCCTTTTTATATTTAAATCCTTCAGTTGGGTCTTTATACAGTGGAACTGCAAAGGTTTGGACTGAATTCCTTCTTATTCTAACTTTACCAGCTCCTCTTTCACCACTTTTCTGCTGTGTCTCAAAGTAGATCATTTTAATACTGTTCTTCTAAGAAGCTTTGAGCACCGCCCCCCTCCTGCTTCCAGACCGGTCCACTCCGGTTTGAGAGAGGGGGTTGCAGAAACCAGAGTCTGACCTAGAAGTGGAGACCTTATTTAGCAGTTCCACTGCAGAAAATTTGACATAATAGACTCAGAAAACCTCATAGAAAATAGAGAAAACTGAACGGGCTGAAAAGTCTGACCCAAACAGAATCTAAAGATTCTCCTACAGACTCCAAGAACACAAAATGATTTAACAGGTAAAACAGTGGATTTTGCAGATATGTCCCCTTTATGCAACTTGAATGACACTACATAGTTTATAAAATAGTTTGAGCATAAGCCAGAAGGGTGGGATTAAATACGTTTTTTACTTCTTCCCGTTCCTTTTCAAATATGTTAATTTTGTTATCAGTTATCAGACTAAATGTTAGCTCGTCAGTCTGGTCGGAACATCTCGTCCACATTAGCACAAAGATTTTTATATTTTGCATGTATAGTTGACGGATGAGCGCTTCATCGCCCCGTTGGACTGGAGGGAGAAGCTGCAGGCGTTTGAGTCAAACACCTAAAAATCCATGAGTATGACACGATGTGGACACGTCGTCCCCCAGACTCAGAACGTTCTGTAATTATCTCCCTCAGTCAGCCTCACACAGACCTGAAACACACCGATCAGCCTGAACACAGCCAAAGCTTCAGACTACATCTGTTTCCCACCTCTGACCCAGACAGAGTAATTGTACATCACACACTCTGCTTAATTACCCCTGATGACACCGACAACCTTCAACACCAACACACACGGTTTATTAAATTACCCTTTGATTACACACACACACACCTAACCAACAGTGTTTCCATGACAATCTTTAGTTTTCATGCAACCCCACAATGCAACAGTGAGAAAAGGAAATGTCCCGTCTTCATCAGGGATTCCAGCCACTGCTTTTCATCTCCGCGGCTCTCCTCACTTTTCATCAGTGAGGAAGTAATCAGAAGGACGGCCGAGAGAGACGGGAAGACAGAAATTAAACCACACGAGGAGGAGGAGGAGAGGGTGGAGGAAGAGACAGAAGAAAAGAGTCAAAACGACTTTTTAAGCATCTTGTTTTTTGGCATTTTTCTTGGCCCATTGAGCCTCGCTGTGCTCTCCCCTCAAAGACTCTGGGTTTTAAATGGATGCTTTCTGACACAGAGCGAGCAGATGGGATAAAACGCAGAAACAGACGGGAAGGAGAACGAGAGAGGAGGAGAGGAGGGATGGAGGGAAGGAGGGTGGAGGTAGTGGGTGTGAAGAAAAAATGGGCAGATAGATGATGCAGAGACAAATGGATGCAAATGAAAGCAGTAAAGTTTGTTTCTGCAGAAAACACACTCAAGACAAAAAAGGCTTAGAGAGTCAAAGCACACACACACACACACACACACACACCCACACCCACACGCACACACACACACTAAGTCTAATTAAGTTTATCCCTTTTCCTGCCTCCTGCAGGGGTCTTAAACTTCAGGAGGTTATGGAAGTACCTCTTCACTTTCCTCTTCAAGCTCTGAGCTTATTTAGCATCCAGCTGCTGCACACAGGCTCTCATACAAACACTCAATAACTGACTCATTTAGGCACAAAAACAGACACACCTTTCTCCAACTCCAGGCTCCACTTGCCTTAATCACCTCATTTTGCCTCGAGTGGATTTTCACAAGAAACCAAAAACTCCCAAACACACATTTGGTGCAACAAAACCCCCATAAAAGCACCTCGGCTCACTTCTGGCAGCGTTTCTGCACAAACCAACTGGATTCCTGGTTTCCACTTTACCTCATTTCTTTTGAATCTTTTCTTGTTTTGTGTTGCACAAAAAAAGACAAACAGCCAAGTGACACAAGTGGACAGGAATGTGAAGCCGGAGAGGGAAAACCTGCTGCCAGCAGCTTTAACCATGGAGTTTGAACTGAAAGTCATAAAAACCAGAGAACTCATTAATATTAGATTAGTTGATTTCATGATGTTAAACCTTTAAACTCCACCTGTTTCGCTCTAAAATAAGATTTTGTTTCCTCAGACGTCTGAGCAGTCCTCTCATCTCTGCTGTGATTATCCTCCAGAGCTCCATAATTACATTTGCCTTGAAAACGTGCATCTTCTGTAAGACGAGCGCTCTGACCTGAGAGGGGCGAGAGTCGCCTCAGTGTCCCGCTCGCAGGAAATGTCTCACCAATTAGCTTCTCTTCCTTATTACAGGTGAGGCTGCAGGTGGGGCGGAGCTCACGCTGATTTGATCAAACCCAGATTGCTACTTGGAAAATGTAAAATGAGCACTTGTGTCCCGCTGGGCCGGCCGGGCGGTCTGTAATTATTGAGAAACTAGATTTCCACCTACGGCTCCATTCGCACCTCCACTTTATTCTCTCAACTACAAGCCATTTAAACTCCTCGAGGTGTTTTTTCTTTTTATTTTCTCCCTGATTGGAAGGAAAGCACAGGTTGTAGAGCAGAAAGGACTCCTTTAGCCGACGGTTCTGGGAAGCTGACCTGCTGCGGGGTCAGAGGTTTACTTGGAACAACGTCCTGTAAACTCCTCATTATTCTGCTTCTCCTGTGGACACATGATGTAACCAGTCCAGGCTGCAGATTCCCATGGGTTTAATTTGTTAGCAGTCCTCCTTCCAGAGAAAAGAAACTGCTCTGTCTGAATAAATACACCACAGCCGCCAAGTTTTGGGTGAATTCCCACAGTTGGAAAACACTCCTAACAAACCAAACCGCTCAGTGTTTGGAAGAGAACAGAGGATTTTTTAGGGACTTTTTAAAAGTTTTTTTTATGCAACTAGACTATGTGGTAAATCTGAATATTTATCTCAAACTGGTTTGAGAAGAATCACATTCTGGCACATTTAAATCCACCCCAGTGAAAGTTAGACCTTTTAAATCCTTTTCCAGGTGGAGTTTTGAGCTTTTTCAGCATCTGATTGTGAAAACATGTCATTTGGCACAAAATTACCTTAAATGAAAGTTCGGCTCGGGTTGCTGGGAGACGGGAAAGAAAGCTTATTTTTTCAGCCACAGTTGTGTTTTTGTCAGGTTGTTGGTGAAAAGCCCCGACAGTTTGTTTTATAACCTTCAGAGGTTTTATAATCAATCTGTCTAAAGTCTAAATACTGGAAACATTCCTCTGTTCGGGTCTTCACTGAAGCATTGACAGAGCTGCTCTGGGCAAAAAGAAATATTTAAATCATTTTAAAACAACCTGAGACCAACAGGTGCAGGACCAGGGCCGGCCCGAGCAGATCTGGTGCCCTAGGCAAGATTTCAGGTGGTGCCCCCTGCGTCATATTTTTAAATCTCACTGCTGATTTACAAACATTCACACACCAAATTAATTATTTGATGTTTTTATTTGTCTTTAGAAACCACATTGTCCAATTAAAATAATTAAATTGAAACAAAAAAACAGAAATTTGTCATGTTTTACAGTAATTACTTAAGCTTATTTTATACTAATTGTTGTAAAGGTGTAATCTACACTTGCTGATGATCCTGCTGCAGTCAAAGTAAAATGACTGAACCTGTTTGATTCATTTATTTTACGCTCCACTGCTTGTATTTGTGTGTGAGGTTTGAGGAGGCATTAATTAAAAGCTCTGTCATAGAATCATTTTTAACCATCACTGGAAAAGCTAATTACCCCCTTCTACATCTGTAACACGACAGATTATCACAGATTCAGGTAAACAAAGGGAATGTAAACGATACCTGTTGTTAACTCCGGACATGTTCTGTATGTGCAGCAGCTGTTTCCTGTTCTGGTGCAGAAACATGGAGGAAATACAGCTCATTGCACTCATAAGGATTTTTACAGTTTGTTTTCTGAGCACTTTGTTTTGGGACTCTTTGTCTCCTTCCATTGCTAAATATAGCACTTAGCATACACGCATCAACAGTGTAACCGTTAGCGGAAACACTAACGTAGCATTGAGAAGCACAAACAACATTCCGGCCGGACAAAACTGCGTTAATTATAACCGTCTTTATGTTTTACAAAGCTTCCGAGGCAGATAATTTGTTTTGAAGATTTTTAGCAATTGATTCAGCCCTTTACTTCATACCTGGCAACATCAGCTGTGGACTGAAGCAGTTGTAGGGGGGTCTGGGGGTATACTCCCCCAGAAAATTTAGTAAAAGATCTACTCAAAACTGCATTTTCCAGCCTTTTCAGAAACATTTTACTACTAAATAAAGAATTAAAATCAGTATTTTATGCAGGTAGAAGACTGAAAACCAGACTTTAAACTTTATCTGAGATTATAAATGAAACTCACTCATTTTGTTTTCTGTTTCCACACTGAGCACCAGTAGTTAGTCTTGACTGCATCATATATAATAATCTCATGTAGGAACAAAGCAGAACAAGTTCATTTCCTGAGTTATCAGTGATTATTCTCCAGATTCTGATTTGTAGCGCCTCATGCTAGATGGAGCCCTTAGAGTTAGCCTATACTGCCTATGAAACAGGTCGGCCCTGTGTGGGACTCATGGTCTCCCCAGAGACACTTTCCAGCTCGTCCCCCAGACCAGAGAGGATAATCCCTCCAGTGAGTCCTGGGTCTTCCTCCTCCTAAGATTTATGGAACAGACACTAAAGTTTCAGCACGAAGATGCATAAAAATGTAAACATTTTTAAGGTTTTTCATCAGAGTAACACATCAACAGTGCTCAGTATGTGTGGTTTATCTTGTGTAAAACTTGAAACCAGCAGGGATGATAAAAAATGGCCTCGTTCAGCCAAATGAGTCCAAATGAAGAATCATTTAACACAGATCAGTGGTGATCCATCAGCTGGAGTGGCTTCAGGAGTTTAATGAACGTTATTAATGTTTGCTGGTGCAATCGTCCTGATGCTACATGTCTGAGGCCTCGTTAATTCTGTTCACATGTTTCAACGCACATACGTGTTCTGCTCGGCGTCAGAGCAGAGTTATGCTGCTGTAGCTGCGTCACATTTACTTCCAGCCTGATTCTGCTCGGCTGAACGCAGGGAGCTGATTGGATCCAGACCTCAGCTGGACCGATCAGGAAAAACCAAGCAGGGTGGAAAACAGCCGCCCCTCCTGCTCCCCCCGCTCGCACTCCATTCATCTCCATCTCAGTCGCCCCCCTCCCCTCCTTTAATGGAGCGATTTGTGGTAGGGTGACTCATTTCTGAGCAAATCCTGACCGCGAATAAGAGGGGAGTAAAAGACAAAAGGGGGGAGGCCGGGGGGCTTAAAGAGGCCACAGAAAGTGGGGAAAAATATAGGGAACAAATGTGCTTTCATGTGTTTGCTCATTTCAGATGGATCGCTTTCAGGGAAAGTAAAGAAAAGAAGAGAGGAGGAAGAGGAGCCAGTGATGAAGGACACAGCAAACCCCCACATGGATGAGATTAGAACATCTCTCTGAAGCCAAACCCCCATCCACTCCCGTTTGACCAGGAAGAGAATCAGTAAACAGCAGGACAGCGGTTTTATTTGCTCGTGGAGCCATGCTTTTTATTCCCCTTAAACAACCCCCCCACCCAGAACTAAATCCTGAAAATCCATCCATCTTCTCCAAACACCTGAGTGTTCCCGAGGCTGCAGCACGAGCCAGATGTTGGCTTCTCCATCACATGGATAAAAAACTGAAAAACATTAACAGAGCTAACCTGCCGGGCTCACACAGCAACGTTTTTAAAATGTCTGATTTTTAAAGCCCGAGTCACACATGATGAAGACAAACAGGTTAGATTTCACTCAAACATTCAGACATAAGGTGGGAAATCTCACGAAACCCCTGGAGAAACACGAGTTCAGAGTAAGTAAACACGGCAGATGAGGAGGAAACGATGATTATTGTGGATAATTTGTAACAGAAAAACAAAAAGACGTCTGTCCGTGCAGTTTTTGTCACTCGATTTTTGTTTTAAAAACAGACATTAAAACACAACACAGATGATTATTCTGTTTTAATTTATAATCCAAAAACAGGAAAACTGTTAAGTGAAAGTTTAACACAGTCGTTATCGGATCATTAAATCAGGCAGCTGCTAGCCTGGTCAAAATAAAACCCCTTGTCCTACGCTTTGCTTCATACAGGGGGGGGTCTGGAACCTCAGCCTTCACAAATGATTTCCAGCTGGAGGACTGGCCTAAGTTTAAAATGATTCTGATTTACCCAATTGCTAATGTTTGTGACGTAAGTAGAGCACCAGCACCAGGAGGAACATCCACCCTCCCACCAAACCAGAACACGTAAATCTTACTTTTAATGACGATTTCATTGAAAAATGAGTCAAATGAATAAAACTGAAGTGTAACTAACGATTATTAAGCTTCCTGAAATGATCCTAGAACCACCTGTGGACTTTTTATGACAACACTTTGTTTATGAGGCTTCAAAGTTTTTCATTACGATCACAGATGCTTAATGGGTGTTTTTTTATTTGCTGTTTAGGAACAATCTGTGCATCAATCACATAAAGTCTGGCTGCTGCTTTTAGAACCATGCAGGATGATGGATAATTAAATCTAAAATAATAATAAGAATACCCCTGAAGAAACATGTTTCTGCATCCAGCTTTTTCCCAGGCACCCCTCCTCCCCCCCTTCTTAACCTCCCACCCGCCCTCCGTCTCTCCGTATCGATCAGCTTGAAGTGGATTAGCTTGCAGATTGTGATAGTCTGACCCTGAACATGGTGGCTAATTAACAGACAGCATGCTGGTCTGCAGGATTACTGCCTGACCCACTATTACACGCTAATAAACACCTAAAACGCCACATGAAAGGCTTTTTTATGAGTATTTCTGTGTGCATGCAGGCGTTTCACTGCATAATCCTGCAGCATTGGTTTTATATATGTGGCTGGGAAGTGCAGGTATAGAAAAATAAAAAAAGAGTAAGCAGAGCCTTGGCTCGGGGTCTTTAACACTGAAATGGAATGCAGCAGCAGAAGCACAGAGGTAATCATGAAGCGCTCCCTTGCCAAGCTTTAGCTACCTGTAACACCACCAACATCTGACCCTGCAATTTCAGTGAGGAATGAGCCTCTGCACGAGTCCAATGCCAAACGTCCCTGCAACAAAGAAAGATCTATATGCAGAGGCGGACGCCCGGCGTGTTTGTGCATGTAAAGAGCTCCGTGCAGAACATAATAAAGCCAGCGACTGTACAGGATGTTTACGACGCGCAGCGTACAATCCTTCTGTGTGATTGGAGCCAACGCAGACGTGTAATTCTGCCAGAAACCAGCCGGCTGAGCAGGTCGGGCCGCAGTCAGAAATCCAACAAAAAATTAAAATAAAAAAAGGAAAAGGTGAAGAAACGCAAAGGATCCCGGGGGAAACGGACTGGGTCTCATGAGCTCATTTCTGCGTCCCACCCCACCCCACCCCACAAGCCTGACCCTGATTGAAACCATCGGCGCCACGGCGAGGCGAGCTCACGCTTCTTTTAGGAGTGAATGAGAAAGACTCGGCTGTTCGCAGCCCACGGGCTCCAAATGTTAAATATTTAGATGCAGAGCGTAGAGAACAGGTATCTGCCTTTAAAATATTTATAACGTGTACTACTCACTCAACCCACTCCACCTCCAGGCTTCCAACTCAACTGACAGCTGCTGGAAAAAACTAAAATGCAGAAATTCTGATGACTAAAACCTGTTCGTGTGTAAGAGCACAGATGGATCCAGACTGCAGAGAGTTAAAACATGTTAGAACTAAAGGTTGGAAGAAACTTAAAACTGGGCTTCAAAACCGACCAACAGCTTCATGCAGAATCAATTAGACTGAAGTAAAAATCTAATATAAAACTCCTGCTGCACCTGAGATCTGTCGTTTATTGTGCAACAAGTGAAACAGAATCACAGAGAAAACATAATTTTAGAGGATAAAATAGGATTTTTATGGAGTCAGACTCAGAACTTCAGATTCTGATCTGGAAAACATCTGAACCTCGAGCCAAAACAGCATTACCTGTTAACTTTTTTAAAAACTTTTAATTTACAATCTGTTATTTGAACATAGAAACTTTAGAATCTTGGTTGAAGCTTATAAAAACATCCAAACAGTAAAAACCACAAGCTGGTGGATCAGAAAGTAAACAAATTGTACAAAATTGCTCAAATCGAGCAAACTAAAAAAATCTTTGACCATTTTTTTAAAAAGAAATGCAACTCAAAATAAAGACTAAAATATGTTTTAAAGTCTTTTAAAAGTTTTTTAAAACTTGATTTCGAGTAAATCTGCTCCAGCTGGAGTCAAATATAATAGTTTCCCATTGTTTCATAGAAATAGATTGATAAATATGTTAATTTAAAAATGAAAATAAAAAAATAAACCAAACATTGAAAACAAGCCTTTTCAGGCATGCAAGAAGAAATAATTATTTTTTAGCAATTTAAACTTTCAGATTTCTTAACATTTATTGATGGTTCATCCTGTGCAGAACAACAAAACAAGTTATTTCTTTACTAAAACCTCCAGAACTTTCATTTATTTCAACAGCATGAATCTTTGCACAGGTAAAGCTAACATGGATTTATGGTTTTCAAAAGTTTTGATTTTTTTAAAAGGGTTATAAACTGTTTATTACAAAAAAAAACTTCAGGTGAAGGAAAACAAATCTTTAATTCTGACACGTCTGATGAAATCTAACTGTTAACTTCATCTTGATGCCCAGATTATTTATGTAGAGTTTGTAAAAGCAGAGCTCTCCAGGCTGAAGACCTGATGATCCTCAGACACGAGTCTTAAACTTCTGGTTTGATGTAGAGATTATGAAGATAATCCATCATCCATCTTCTTCCTCATCTAGAAATTCTGTCCATAAAAGTTATGAACAGAATCTGTGACAAAGGTCAACCTTGGCGGAGGTCAACTCTCACCGGAAACAAGGACCAAACTCTGGCACCGGTCCTACAGGGACCTAACAGCCTGTATCGTCTGCAAACAAATATTCATGTCTGGGAACTAAATCAGTTTGTGTCTTTTCAGATTCAACACATCTTTCAGTAAGAATCAATCACTTCCTCTAATGTCACTCATGCATTAAAAAGCTTCTACTCAAAATGATCCCGGAGTCTTGATGCATGTTTTGAAGAGCAGCTAAAACAGCACAAAGTAAAGCTGGAGAAGTCAGATCGCAACAAAAACAGAATGAATTCTGACTCTGGTTTGACAGAAAAAGGAGGGAAACTTGCTGAAATGGTTGTAACAAGTGAACAGACTCCCTGCTGTTTGTAAAGTCTAACCTGGTCCCACAGAAAGATGTTCAACATGAAAGAACTCTGTCCATCTGCTGCCATGAAAAGTAAAAAAACCTCAGGTTTAGAATAAAACGAGACGTCAACAATGAGAAGTTTTATGTTTTTTTTCTCCTCTCGGTCAAAGAAAGTCCGTCTTATATTTTTGGGAGCAGCTTCAGCTGAGGTTGTGGGGGGCTTTCATCACTCAGGTGGGCTTACGCAACGACACACAGTTTATTTCCATCCATTCAGTTTTCATCCAAATTCCATAAAGAAGCAGGGAGAGCTGGAGAAACCGCTGCAGAAACAAGATTTTCCACAGGGTTCAGGTCTGGACCTGTAGATGCTGGTGCTCAGGTGATGAAACCTGGTTTATAATCCAGTCCTGCAGGATTCTGATCATTTAAATGAAACTAAAGAGATCCCTGAGCTGCACCTCCTGCAGCTTTTAGAGCTTTGAACCAGGATCAGGCTGGACTCACAGGATCTATTTTATTCATCCAAAAAGCACAACTTTAGGATTTTTAGGAAATAAAAGTCAATTTTCTACTAATTTAAAAGTATTTGAGTTTATTTTTTATCAGATTTCTTCCTTAAAGATGATGGTTCATCTGTTTCCCTCCTGGTTTCATTTAATCATTTTAATCCTCTTTTTGTCTCTTTTCCAGTAAAATAATCCAACATGGAGAGTTTTTGAAAGAAGCCACAGTTTCTCTGTAAAACCAGCTCTTTTTCTTTTCACCTTTTGAACTTCATCTTTGTTCATTTTGAGTTAATGAAAAGACTAATCCCTTCAGTTAATTCTGCTCATTTGTTCCCGCCCCACACAGCCACCTTGTATTTAAAGCCAATTAAAGGCCTAATCCTAATTAGATGTCATTTTGTTGGAACAACAGGAACAAGAAATTTCAAAACCTACTTTACTTATTTTTTTTTTTTATTCACTTAATTGGTGTTTTGTTTAAAAGATGACTTTCTCTGCAGCGAGCTGTGAAAACTTGGTTTTGTGTGGATTTAAACAGGAAACTTTATGAGCAGCTGAATCAGATTTATTAAGTTTGTCACATTATTCTGAATTATTTTAATATAGTTAATACATTTATACCTATATTTCTGACGTTTTCACTCTGTTTTGATTTTCTTGCTTTTTATTACTGCATTAAAAAATATGCATTAAAATAAAAAATAACCACCATCCTGACAGCCCCTCTGCCTGTTTGTAGTTAATTAGTTTTTTATGTAAGAACTTATTTAATGATTGCAGAGAAAAGAGTGAATCTCTTCTTTAATTGGGAAAATAAACCTGTTTTCACACATTTCTCCTGCTCAAAATGTATTTATCTTGTGATTTTGTGCTGGTAAAACTGTAATAAATGGATCTGTAGTCACAAAAGTTGCTTTTATTGTGGATGATATAGTTGTGAGATGAATGAAGGTTTAAAATGAGCCGTAGAGATGATGTTGTGTAGTTTGGGCTTCATGTTTACAAGCTTCTAATGTAAAATTAAAACTCTGTGTCTTTGCAGATGAACATTTGTGTCTCTTTAAAGCTCCTCTGTGGCGGCGCTGCCACTGATGCTGAGCGGAGATACAAAGCTCCAGGCCCTCAGACCTCCCCATGTGGACGCCCTCGACCTCCTTCCTGTGTGTATTTGTGCACTTGTGTATTCCCTTCATGTCTGCGGGTGAGATAAGTCGCAGCCTGGAGGCCTCGGCTCTTATCTCCCTGACAGACGTTCTCCTGCGTGGCCGCAGCTCCGAGCAGCACGACCAACCCTGGAAGTTTCCTGAAGATTTCCTTCACTTTGTCTCCTGTTGTCAAACAGAAAAATGCTTCTGAACAAAGACCTCCAACTGTTGGTTTACAGTTTAGAGACACTAGAAGGTAAAAAACTTGCATCAGCAGAAACTATTTTTCTAATTTTTCCCCTTCAACCAACAATCTGAGTAAAGTAAAAATCAGAAAAAAACTATATAATTAATCTTTTGCAACAGTTCTGGTGTAAATACAGAGTTAAACCAGAGCTGCTGGTTTGATTCTGTGGATCACTCTGTCTCTGTCCCAACATGATTCAAGGGACTGTCCTTAAGTGGCTTAGGTCTTATTTGTCTGAAAGGACTTTAATGTGATGATTGACTTTTCTTCCACTGTTCCTCTGACCTCTGGTGTGCTTCAGGGCTCTATCCTCGGTCCTGTGCTGTTCTCACTGGATACGTTGCCACTGAGTTCTGTTGTAACTAAATCTCCAGTTTATTTTTTTTATGCAGATGATATACAAGTTTATCTGCCAGTTGTCCCCAACATAAATCTGTATTTTGAAAGGTCTTAAAGACATTATAGGTTATTTCACAAAGGTTTCTGCACCTGAATGAAAACAAAACAGAATATATCTTGTTCGGGGCTAAAATATTTTGTTCAAGAACTTGGTACTTTGGCTCCTTACTGTAGACCCACGGTGAAGAATTTGGGTGTGACTTTGACAAATTGACTGTTGGTTGAAGCACTATTTTCAACTCTGACTTCTGGCAAAGGTTAAACCCTTCCTGAGTTAAAAGGACCTTGAAAAAGGCAATGCGTGCTTTCATCAGTTCTCTCATTGATTATTGTAATGCTCTTTATGTTGGAATAAACCAGGGTTCAGGTATTGATTTTTCCAGTTGGTCCAGATAGCTGCTGGACTGTTGACCAACACTAGGAGGCTCAGTCACATCACACCTGGACTTCACTCCGTTTGTTTTAGGGTAGATTTGAAACTTTTAATGTTTGTTTTTAAAGTTTTCATGGTTTCACTCCTCATTTGTGAGATCTTTTACAAGCACGTCGTCCAGTCAGAGCTCTTCCTTCTGCTGACCAACAACTTTTGGAAGTTTCTATAGGTCAAAGTCCACACTGTGGGGTGGCCGTTCATTTTCTATAGCTGGTCCAAAATTAAAGAATTCATTACCATTTGATTTGTGCGTGGTCAATAACTTATTTTTGTTCAAAGCTAAGCTGAAGACATTTGTTTAGAACTGTTTTTAGCACACTGTTATTTTTCTACCAATGTCGTTGGTTTTTATTCTTTATTTTTTTATTACTGAACGAATGGAAAGCACTTTGGTTTAGTCACTGCTGTAAAGTGTTATATAAATAAAATTTGACTGACTTACGTAGATTCAAACTTAGAGAAGTGCTGCTTCAGTTTCAGAGCTGGATTTTAAAATGAGGTCAGCCACCTTTAAAAACTCACCTTTTAATGATTCAATCACACCTTTTTATTTCTCTGAATGCATTTTATTACTTTCTTTGAAGCCTCTGTGCTTTTAAATCTAGTTTTAAATCTCCTTTAAATAACTTTATTGTTCTTTTTTAATATAAATATGAAGCAAACATTACAATGAACATCTTAATTCACCCAGAACTGATAAAAAAAACGTAAAAACAGAGTGGAGAAGCGTTCATGTGTCTGTCTGTCTGTATGAGCTGTGCTGCAGGAGCTTTCAAACAACACTATTTGTTTTAGCAGTTTTGACAGAATCAGCCTAATAAAAAGCCAACGGCGCTGATTTATCACAGACAGTGATAATAATGTGTTACAACAAAGAAACAGCACGCTTCCTTGGATCTTATTAGTTTTTGAATAAACAAAAATCACATCACTAATCGAGCCGATGGGGAGTACCTGCTGCAGAGGAAAATGTAAGCAAACAAAGATGCATTTATATTAATTTGTTTCAGTATCACTGCCACACTTACAGAATAAATAATCCCAAGAACAAAATTAAATTTAACTTCCTGTTTGCGGCTGCGCCCCCCGCCCCAGATGCTGCGGTTAAACGGCGACCCCGTTCAGCCGAGAGGAAACCCAATCGGCTCAATCACGACACCAAGATTAGATTAGAAGTCTAAACAGGCCACTTTACCGTCTGTTACCGTGGCAACGGTGATACAGGAAGCCGCGCGGCGCTGCAAGGACGCGATAATTGGGTGAGGTCTCTGTCGCAACTTGTTTGTGTGGAAGAATTCAGTTTGTGTGAGCGCTCAGGTGCTGCTGCAGGTTTTAAACTTAGAAGCTAAATGATTTCATATTTATCGCTAACGTCGCTACGGTTTGGTTTGTCTGAGGTCAGATCTGGGAGTCAACAGGTCTAAGAGAGGAGACCAGACCTCTCAGACCAGGAGGGATGTTGGAGTTCCACCTGGAGGTATCCCAAAGCTCCGAGCAGCAACTGAACGTCACTGCTGAGGAAAACTCATTTCAGCTGCTTGTTTCTGGACAAGAGGTGAGGTTTGGATCATAGATGGTCCAGGACAGACCGGAGCACCAAGTGTGCCGGTCTGTGGGTCCATCTCCTCCTTCCTGACATCACTAGATAACAAGACACCAAAAAAACCTAGACAAACATTAAATCTGTCAGGTTAGGCTGGAGGTTTGAGCGTATCAACACGAGGCGAGACTACTAACTTACTGTGTTTAGTTAATAATAGCTAAATTTCTGTGTGAGGGTGGAGTTAAGAGTTTTGATACAGAGGCAGATTGCTGACGTTAGCTAGCTAGCTTTGCTAACATCAAGGACACAAAGAAAGAGAAGCTAAGTGAAACGTTGTGCATGAAGCTGCAGAATTTACAAGTCTGCAAATTTTCTTCTGGATGTTTTATAAATATATTGTTTCTGATTTATATAGCTGAATTGTTTCACTGAAGATTTTGCCAACAGATTCTCCTGCTCCCAGACAACCTGCTCACTTTCAGAGTGCTGCGAGTGAAAGGGTCATAAATATACATCATTATCAACGAGTCACGCTTGGATTTAAATAAGAACGTTTTACATCCAATGAAAGTAAAGATGTTAACAAATAAACTGGACAATATTCTGACAATTTAGAGTCTTCAATGTCCGAGACAAAACAGTACAAATATGGCAGAGTCTGAAAACATGAAAAAGTGGTCTCAGGTACTGCAGCACTGCTAGTCTTTAAGGACTTTCTCACACATAAGGGGGTCCTAAAATAATGTTTCTGTGTGGACACACAATACAATAACCTTTGTGTTTTCATAAAATACCTCCTCAGTGTGGACAGGGCCTGAACTGAAATGATAGTTTCAGAAACCAGACTCAAGAAATTCAACATATTTCGGCCTTTTACCTGAATAATCATCAAAAAAACAATGTTCTGAAAACCGTCCATCAGCAGAAAGTTTAATTCCAAAATCCAACCAGACTTCAGACTCATTCATGTTGTCATTGTTGAACAAGCAGTTTACAAGTATTTAAAAGAGCAATGATCAAATTTTAAAACAGTTTATTAAAATATATGTTGGAAATGTTGAAATTGTCCGATCTTTTATCTAAAATTAAAAGTTTACAAGACAACATTTGTCAATATCATCTTTTAGACAGTTACAATAGGAACTTTACACCAGAGTGTGTGTGTGTGTGTGCGTGTGTGTGTGTGTGTGAGAGAGAGATTAAACCCGTACAGAGGTTAGCTGGGGTTTTATATTGTAGAGAGTCGAAGCCAGAATTTCCCCCTCATGGCTACATCATCTGATTATTTTATGCTCAGTGCTGCATGGTTCAGTGTGTGTGCATGTGTGAAACACGGTGTGTGTGTGCATGTGTAAAACACGGTGTGTGCGTGTGTGTGTGTGTGTGTGTGAAACACTGTGTGTGTGTGTTTGTCTTCAAAGTGAGTGTGTGTCTCTCCAGCGGACAGCTATCTCACTTGCTGCAGGCCATCCAGGAAATGCTTTTCCACTCGTCCATCTAGATGTGTCTGTGTTGGGGTGTGTGTGTGTGTGTGTGTGTGTGTGAGTGTGTGTGCGTGCAGCTACGCTCCCGGCTGAGAGCCAGCTGGACTCCCCCATAAAAGGAGCTTTCCTGTGCAGCAGGATGGAGCTGCGGGGGGTGGAGTGATGGTCAGAGAGGTGGAGGACAGTGAGGGTCAGTGGACCAGAAGTCATCACCAGGCTGCTGCCTCACCCCTCCCTCACCCCAACACTCGCATTTATCTCACTTTTCAGCCCCTCTGCAGTCTCTGTCTTTATTCTGCTGCCGACCCCACCTCTAAGCCCCCCCCCCCCCATCTGCCAACATCCTCGTCCTCTCTGTGCACGCTGCCCTGGGCAGATCCAGCTGGCGCCGTGGAAACTGAGCGGTCTCTGGCACCGTGTGTGTGTTGACAGACGGGTTCAGGACGGGGATGTCTGTGGAATTTGCTCTATTCTTGTCAGCAAAAAACAAAACAAAACAAGAAGTTCTTGTTGAATTCAAGAAACATTTCATCCTGAGAGTCGAGGACAGATGAGAGGGGACCGGAGTGTGGAGCTGAGAGAGCATCATTTTATTACTCTTGCCCCCCAGCACCATGAAAGCCCCTCCTGCGGCCCCTCTGCTCCTTCTCTTCCCTTCACCTATTCGCCATGCCTCATCCACATCAGCCTCCTCTTCCTCTCATCCCGGGTCCTTTCCTGGAGGCTGAGGGGAGCCATGACTTGTGACGGCTCCTTGAAGGCGGCAGAAACGAGTCTTTCATCTACAGAACCGACAGGAGCCATCACTGCGTCTCAGCAGGGAAATTAGCAGGGTGTGTTAGTGCTGAGGTATTAAACGCAGCGTTCCTGAGAGCTGGAGTCCTCCTCTGCCTGCTTGCGTGTTTAGATCTCACGCCGAGAGGCTGGAACCGACGGTTCTGCTAGCAGAGCGGTGGACTCTGATGTAATGGTAAACAAGAACACGCATGAACAAAACAGGGTTCGAGTTTAAAGCTGCAGGCTTAATAAGATACAAACATTTCTGAGACGCCTCAGCCAGGCAGCAACTTACAACCAACATCCTGGAGTTCAGCTTCAGCGTGGTGCTGAATCCTGATTTTAAGCCTCCACAGCAGCAGATAACTACATGACCTTTAAAAAGCAGCCAACTTTGTTTGTACAAGGGTCAATTGTAATGATTTGCTTCCTGATCCAGAGCCGCGTCTTCTGGTTGAAGTAATTGGCTCAATATGTTCATGGTGGCCGAGTTCAGCAAGAGCAGGCTGCTGAAATCTGTGTGTCTCAGAATCAGAGCAACGGGGTTTACGGTTTTCTCTTAGAGTTCATTTAAGGTCAAAAACAAAAGTTTACACACCTGTGTGTGTTTCGTATTTAATCTGGAAACTTTCTACAAGCAGCTAACCTCCTAAACTCCATCACACTTTATTTCATTAACCCAAGTTCTCTTAGTTAAACAGACACTGTGGTATCTTGTTACAATCTTAACTAAAGCTCATGAAATCCATTTCTACGTCCACCAGAGCCAGTTAAAAACAAGCGGCAGCTGAATCTGTGAGTAAACAAACTGCCTCACAGACTCTAAGTTTCATCACAACCAGGATTCACTCAACCAGCAGCAAAACATCAGAAGAAAAACTCATTTTATTATTTGTCATTTTTTCCTCCAAATCCTAAATCCAAGTTTCTTTTTTGCAGATCCTTGTTGTTTGAATTTAGTTTTTGGGAAAAAGAGGCAGATATGAGATTTTTTTTTTCTGCTGCCTTTCATTTTATTTGTGATTTGCATTTTATTATATATAGAATTTATTTTATTATGTTTAAAGAAATGAACAAATAACTAAACTAAAATCCTAAAATCTCCTGCATGTTTTTTTATTAAAACCTCTGTACTTCTGTTGTAGTTTACTTCAGCAGGGTGGGTTTTTGCACAGGTAATGTCCAGAAGTGGATTTATGGTTTCCCAGAGTTTTTAGTCTCATTCAATATACTATTGAACAGATTATATGTTTGTATAATGCAGAAAAATTTCAGGAGAGGGAAAAAAACCCTGATTTTTTCCTGTTCAATCCTCAGTATCTGTGAAACTAAAGCATAAGATGTGAAACTTTCACTTCATTAGCTTTATTTTGACATCAGGGGTTTGGAAGTGAATAATTACACTCCGTTACATTTGGGAATGCTAACCTAACAATTTTTGTCAAAACAAAACACTTTCCACTTCATTTTCATATTTTTAGATATTTAGTTATTTACAAATAAAGTCAAACTTTCTCAATTAAAAAAAGGTGAAAACTACATGAACTGAGCTCCGAGGTCCTTCAGAGGGAAAATCAAAGCAGGAAGCTGCCAGAATGTTGGATAAGAATCCAAACATTTACAACATGTTTCATTTGTTTGCTGTGTTTCATTAATAAGAGTCACTCAGCTTTACGCTGCTGGAAGTGGCAAAAGGTGAAAGAAACGATTCCTTCTTCAGCAGTGGCAGAACGACCATCTGCTGCACTTCTCAAACACAAACAGTGATTTCAGTCTTACTGCTGCTCTTCTACAATTTATCAGATTATTCCAGATTAATTCACCTGCTCCCGTTTTCTTGACAGATCAGAAACAAGCAGATCTGAATCCCCCCTGCTCTGTTATAGGGGCGGGGGGATACGTCCATAAACTAATTTCCTTCTTTTGTTTGGAGATATCTGAAACTATGATGTGATGAAGAGCTGGATGTCTCATTTTAGGAATAATTAAATGTCTTTGCAACCCTTTAAGCTGATTAAATCAAACGGTCTAATTCATTATTTCATCTCATTATCACCATTATCCACTATTCTACAGCCCCCGAGAAGGAGGACAGAAAAAATGGAAGTTTAATAATTAGACAAACAAAGCTGGAATTTGGTTGGTTGATATATAAAGAACTTTTTTTTTTTTTTGTAGTTTTGAAACTTGTTTGGAGCTGTGGTTCTTTTAAGTTAAATAATAAATACTGGAGTGGAGAAGTTTGAGAAGCGTGTGTTCAGGGGACAGAAACCAGCACAGCGTATCACACTCACCTTCTTTAATCTGAAACCATCTAGTTGCTGCACGGCTGCAGAACACAAGCAGTGAAACGCCAAGGTTGGGTCGAACACGGCCGAACCAGAGAGCCAGGTACTGAAAGTGCTCAAAGTACAGACGGTGTGAAGCTTTCACATGTGTCTGCGAGGGATTCACTCAGTTAAGTGTGTGTGTGTGTGTGTGTGTGTGTGGGTGTACTAGCAGTAGAAAGCAAACCCTCCTTGGTACTTTGAGTCAGTCACAATGCTATGCTTCCAGCAAGAACAGGAGCAGCTTAGCCACTTCAGAACCTCCCACACTCGCAGCATACAGCCCGGCTCCAAAGGGATCTTTGTTTTCAGGAGAGACAATTCAAATCTGCAGCTCAGATTTCCCACGGCTTTTTCTAAATGTGGCTTTTTCTCACTGTTTACATAAAGAGGATGGGTTTTCTTTTAAAACCCTGTTTTCTTGTAAAGCTTAACGGACCGATTATTCCAACTAATTCCTCAAAAAGAGAAAGAAAAAAAAAAGGAGGACAGGGTTTTCACAAATGAAGAAACACGGAAGCAAAAAAAGTACAAGTTTTCACGGCCTGTTTGCTGCCATACACTGAATCACCAGTGTGAATGTATTCCTGGATGTGTGTGTGTGTGTGTGTGTGTGTGTCACAGGTCAGAGAAAAAACACAAAAAGCTCAAACCCTCAGAAAAAGATCATCTGTAAAACCAAAACTCAGCTCTGCATTTGGACACAGTCATGTGACAGGAAACAGGAAACAGGAGTTCAAATGTAAAGATGAGAGAAAACGTGGAAGAAACCAGGAAGTGTTAGTAAAAACCTTTGCTCCAGGGAAGAAAAAAAAAAAAAAAAAAAAAAAAAAAAAGAAAAAGAAAAAAAGAGGAAAAGGGGCAGTGAAACAATAAAAAAAAGCTAACTGGCTCACACCAACTTTAAAATGTGAAAATCTTGAAATGACACCAATGAGTCCACTGCAGGGCCAAACCACTCTGCAGAGGAGGAGCACCTTGGAGGAGGAGCACCCTGGAGGAGGTGCAGCACCCTGGAGGTGCAGCACCCTGGAGGTGGTGCAGCACCCTGGAGGAGGTGCAGCACCCTGGAGGAGGCGCAGCACCCTGGAGGAGGCGCAGCACCCTGGAGGAGGCGCAGCACCCTGGAGGAGGCGCAGCACCCTGGAGGAGGCGCAGGATAAACCTCCACTTCAGGAGAGTGATCATCTGAACTCATGAACGTTTGCCCTTATCGTTCAGTTTGGCCCTGCTGTGGGAAAAGGGTCAATGAAAAGCCCCCACCAAAAAGACCACAAGCACCCCTGATCCCAGCATCAAAAACAAGTCTCTGTGCATGTACGTGTGCACGTTGGAATGTGGACTGCGTGTGCGTTCACTGCGCTCAGCGCCGCAGAGAGCGATGAGTTACGTTTTTCAGACTCACCGATGACAAACGTGGTGAGCTGGTGTCTGCTGGCCCCGTGCTTGTTCCTGACCTCGCAGATGAAGGTGGTGTTGACGGCGTCGTCCACCTTCCTCACCGTCAGCTTGTTGTCATCCACCTCCACGGTGTTTGGCAGCGAACCAGAAGCCCTGCAGAGGAAGCAGACAGAATACAGATATAAGAGATGTAGAGAGGTAAAAAACATTTATTACCTGACAGACTTTTAAACATCATCTTAGAAGATCTTAATCTTATGCAATATTGTGACATGTAGCATGATCTGTTGAGGCTAGGAGTGTGTGCTGCTAACAGTCAGTTAGCTGTTGCAGCTACTTCAATAAGTTCATCAGCACTAACTTGTTCATTCATTTAAGAGTTTTAAACCAAAGTTGTTGAGCAAATTGGTGAGAACAAAACCAAACATCAAGGCAGAGACAGAAAAAAGCCTTTTTGCACCTGTGAGATTCAGCATTAATGAGTAAAGTGAACAGCTGTTTCAAAAAAGACACCCCCATCCCCCACCAACATGCAACACTGAAAGCCATCTGTCCATCAGAACATTTACTTCCTCACAAATTATCACCAAATTAAAAAAAGCATTTATTAAGTGGTTTTATTGTAGTGAAAACCAAAGGAGTCTTGACTGTGCAGATGGGCTGGGTGCATTTTCCTTACGAGGTCCAGGTGACATTGGGGGCGGGGTTAGCGTTGGCCAGGCAGAACAGCACGGCGTCGGCGCGGCCCACGTACCAGTTGTTGTCGTAGCCCTCTATGGACACGGTGGGGGGGTCTGGAAGGAGAGAACAAACATGAGTAAAGTTCCTCCAGCAGCAGGTTGTGAGGTTTGTTGGAGCGGTTCATCAAAGCAGGAGCCATTGTTTCAGAGCTTTGGGCCGAGGCTGGAGGGCCTCCTGGATCCAGTTCTTTAGTTGGAAGAAAGCCCCACGGTGGATCCAAACCAGGCTGGAAGGACAAATCTCATATAGCCTGGAGGAACTGGAAAGGCTAACTGGGGAGGAGGATAACACAGAAACACTGCCCGGTTTCTCTTTATTGGAACTTCAGCTCCATGAAAGAGTGGCTGGTTAGAGACCAAAATGTTGCCTTTTATTGTTGAACAAATGCAGATGAGTGCTCTTTATAAAGTGTTTTCTCTAATGCCAGTTTCAGGAAGCTGAATCTTCTAACATGCAAACAACAAACCCAAACCCTGGCTTTGTTTTAGTGATTATTCCCCCTTTCAGCTGACATTAATGATGAAAACAAGGTCAACAGTAAGTGGTGTGAACTCAAAACTGTCTCAATGAAGTTTGGCAAGATTGAAAAAATTTTGTAGTTTCTAAGAAGTCTTGAATGAACTAGAATTTGGTTTTACATTACAGAATATGTATTTTCTAAAAAGGTCAAATAAGCCGAGTATTTGTATATAAAAGAGACACAGTCATGATGGTCATGTTTATGTGAATCAACACAGTTTTAGATATCACTACCTTTAGACCTTTTTCTAAAACATTTCTGTATCTTAACTGCAAAGTCGAGTCTGTTCTGCCTCCTCCTGCTCTCCTCACCTCCCTTATCCATCCTGCTTGCTGCTGTTTTTGGAGCCTCTCTTGCATATCTGTCTGGGTCTGGTTTCTCTGTCTTATTTCACAGATGCACACACACGCACGCACAACAACTTTAGATACACACACTCCTCAATTCACCGTCTTTGCTGGCTAAATGTGCTTTATGCAGAGGTTTTTTTAGTAAACTCATATTGAGTAACAGCAACAGGTTAACTGCAGCCTCCGTTAAATCTCACTGCTGGAGGAAAAACCCTGAGGTTTCAACATTTTCTGTACAAATGAGGCGTTTGTTTCAGAGTTTCTGATTAAATAGACTCGAGTAGCTTTCAGACAAAAGCAAGTTTACAGATGTTTTGTTTAAAAGTACGTCTCAAAAACAAACAAATGTTTTAAAAACATTTCAAAATAGAAAAAGAAACCTTGTTTCTAATGCTGAAAACAAAAACTTTTAATGTCAGTAAATGTGTTTGAATTGACAGAAGTGCTAAAAGATAAATGCATCAGACTGTGACATGTCAACAGGTTGCATCATCATAAAGCTCACCTCAGTGCACGTCGGACAGCTCACGTGCACTCAGCTGCATCTGATAAAAACCTTAACGTCTCAATAAAAAAAAAAATTGCCGTCTTCAAAAGGTTTTTGCTTAAAAATCAAAGTCTTCCAGACGCAGCAGGACGAGTAAATCAGTTAATACCTCTGATTAATTCCAACCAAGACGACACATGTAGGAGGTTAAAAGAAGCAGGAAGGCTTAGTGGCTTTTTTATGTTTCCCAAAAACATCTAAAGACAGAAAGACTCGCTGAAAAAGGTGAGAAGAGAAGAAACAGATGTAGGACGACAGGATGTAGAGATTTAGATTTTATTTCAGAGAGCCGCGACCAAAAACAACTCATCTTCACAACATCAGACACGATTCCTCGTACCATCGGCCCCTCCTACCGCCCGCCCCTCGTACCATCGGCCCCTCCTACCGCCCGCCCCTCGTACCTCCCGC
>JARVJO010000155.1:19082082-19098167 GCA_031762555.1 Cynodonichthys magdalenae | reverse complement strand
TACCATCGGCCCCTCCTACCACCCGCCCCTCGTACCATCGGCCCCTCCTACCGCCCGCCACTCGTACCGCCGGCCCCTCCTACCGCTCGGTGAAATCAGAAAAAACAAAGAATTAAATTAAACTGGAATAAATAAAAACCTAAAAGAACAAATGTTATTTCATCAAAGTAACATTTGATAAAAGTTACTTCCTGTTAGCAGATTTGAAGGTTTCAAGTATTTTAAAACCGCTGACACCAGCTTGTGTTTTATTTGCTGAATCACTTCCTGTATTGTGTGCAGATGTATTGATCACAGTTAGAAATGAAAATCTGAAATTAAAAACAGACTTGAGGAGGCTCTGTCTAATCGTGTCCTGCTGTTGAACGCTTAATCCAAAGTGGATTAAAAGGCAAAATAAAATTAGAGGAAACCCTATAATAGAATAATGTGAATATAGGAAGCTGAGGACAAAACGTGTCTGTTTGCAAATTAAATATATAAGTTTTACAGTTTAAAGTTAATTTTATGGTTAATTCTTAATCTGATTTTCTCAAATTCACCCAAAAGTAAAGGAAATGATCTGTGTTACTAAAATAAAGACATTAAAGCTCTTAAAAAATCTCAAGTTTTCAGTTTGGTTTTTGATGATTTAAAGAACTTCTGTATTTATTGTAAAGAAACTTCATCACATAAATTTAAGAATGTAGTTTACCCATGATGCACTTCACCTCTGGCTGGAAGCAGAATGAAACTGCAAAGTTTGACTCACACTCCACAGAAAGCTTCAGGATCTGGGTCCAGGGCCGCTCCTGGGTCTTCTGCTCCACCATGCAGGTGACCTCCCTGCCGTTGTCCGCCGCCGTGGGGACCAGCCGGTAGTCGCTGCGGACCGTCACCGTGCCGTCCGGCCCGTTGGTGGCGCTGGTCGAGTGGTTTCCCCCCACCGACGCCAGCCACTTGATGGTGGCTGCCGGTTTCCCGTCCACCGCCTCGCAGCGGGCCACCACCACAGACCTGCTGCCGGCCCGCACCGTCACCACTTTGGCCGAGTTCTTGGGTTTGGCTGGAAGAAAAGCAGCAGAGGGGGAAGAGAAAAGAAAAGATGAAATGTGTGAGAAGCACCACGAGTCGTCTCTGCTCTTTGTGTTTTCCTTTTAAAGCAGCAGACGTCTCACCTGTTAAAGGTGATCTCGCTCAACGCTTCGCTGAAAGTCACCCAGATGTCTTTTAGAAAATATCTAACAGGCTTTCATCCAGCTTTTACAAAAGGCACAGCTGATGCTGAAAAGTTCCAACTCATGAAAGGTTTTTATTGCTAGAAAAATAATTTCTTCATGGTGACCATTGGTTCATTGACTTCCTCCAACGTCTCTTTCTCTGAGCTGTAATTTGTTTTGGCAGCAGGAAAAAGAAAATTATTGGTGACTGGATTTATTTTCTAACACTTCCAGCTTCCTTATACTCGTTTTATGATTCACTCCTGAACTTTTGAAACATCGCCTGGAAACCTTTCTTCTGATGTGAACCTGTCAATCACCAGCGACTCCTTGATTCTGGTCACAGGTTCAGATCTTGCCTCTGGCTCCGTGCCGAGCGTCGAGCTTCGGCTCTTTGATTCCGGCTTCGGTGACGCATCGAAGCCGGCTCCTGCTGCGCAGATTGGCGTTTGTTTCATCACGAGACGATTCAGGTTTTTTTTTTTTTTTTAAATCTTGTTGAATTCTAACAGCGGCTGCCTGAGTGCAGACATTTTCCCTCCACCTGAATGACTGACAGCTCCGTCACGGCGACATGAAACACAGGTTTTATGGTGAAAAGGAAACCTGACAATCAGTCGCTGAGAGGAGCTGAGACTTTTGACAAACTGACGGATAAACGGACCTAAAATAAAATAATCTTCAATTAAGAATGATGTCAAATAGCTTAAAGAATAGATGTTGTAGTTGAACCCCACTACCTAGCTTGGGATATTTAGAGTTGTAGATTATTTTAAGCTGGTGTCCATCTTGAGTTATAAAAGGCATCAACATCCATTTTCAAGCACATAACAGCTTCAGCATGTTTTGTGCCATTTCAACTAATTTATACATTAAAAAGTTCGGCTCATTCAAGACATTCATGCTGTGACTTTTTGTCTTTGTGCAGTTTTTATTTTTTGAGTTATTTTGCTTTTTCAGCTAATTTTTCCTCAAAACGAAGAGTCTCCTTTAAATCCTTTGTTAACATTGTGATAATTTAAGCTTTTTTTAGCTCTTATTTTAACTTCCCTCCGCTAGTTTAAGCTTCTGTGCTCCTTTCAGCTGCTTTTTTGGTCAATTTTTTCTGTTTTTTTCCAGATACGCTTTCAGATTTTTTAGTTGTTGTTTATCTCTAATGAAGGGTTATTCATCGGGTCCATCAATTTTTAAACATGCTATTTTGGTTTTATTTTGCTTATTTGAACATTTTTCTGCCTTTTCAGCTATTTTTAATGCCATTTTCAGCTTTTTTTGCATTTCTCTAGTTAATCAACCCAGTTCTAATACTTTCTGAAA
This sequence comes from Cynodonichthys magdalenae, assembly GCA_031762555.1. Classification (NCBI taxonomy): domain Eukaryota; kingdom Metazoa; phylum Chordata; class Actinopteri; order Cyprinodontiformes; family Rivulidae; genus Cynodonichthys; species Cynodonichthys magdalenae. The sequence goes on along the minus strand of JARVJO010000155.1, from coordinate 19,095,651 downwards.
GTTTTATCAGAATTTGTTCAGGGACTCTAGGTTTATTTCTTTTTTTTACCATGAGGACAAAGACAGAAAAACATCACTCTGCCTTTAGCGTCAGGTGATAAAGATAAAATACTTTAGCTTCTTGTGATTATATATTCTAATTATTCCTCATTACAGCCCCGGCCATCAACCTTTTGTCAAACGGTGAACGATTAACTTCTATTCAACCAGCTTCAAAGTTGCTCTCAAATTAAATTTTTATGTAGCTTGAAAAAAATAAAACTTAACTTATTTCCCCTCTGAAACCCAACAAAAACCTTTTATGATGGGGATACAATAGAGACCATTAAAACAGAAGCTGAGCCAAGAGAGACAAAATTTGGAGAAAAAAAATGTCAAAGGACAGAAAAAAGCTGAAAAGCTGCTGAAATACAAAGAGCGACTGAGCAGAAAGGATAAGAGTAACACGGGGGGAGGGGGTTGATTGATCTTGAAGCTTAAACAAGTCAGGAGTATCCATCCTGGATGGGTTTCCTGACGTTGCATCAAATCGAGCCGTGCGTTGGCCCGAGGCCTTCGAAGAACAGAGTAATTAGAAGTCATTGAGGAAGTTTCGCTAACACAGCTCAGTGTTAATGTCTGTAAAATATTCTATATTCTAAATTATTTATGTTACTCATTAGAGGGTCTAAATGTGACCTTTGACCTCGTTAAGCAAAACAGAATTAACAGGCTTTTATTTTGAAGTCTGGCAAAAACCTGATGAACCAAAGTGACTCCTGCTCACATTTCTCCTCCGTTTTGTCTCTAAATAATTTCACTGCTGTGTCCTGATGAAGGGCAGCCAAGTTATTCACTTTCTTTTCTTCTCTGCAGATCATATAAAAGATATATAAGAAATAATCAATAGACAGTTCTGGATCTTGTTAAAGTTTTTTGCGTTCATGCATCAGCAGCCGTCCAGCTTTAGAAACATTTCTCCAGAATTTGTCAGGAGAAACATCTGTTTGGCTCTGTGCACCTTGTCAACGTAAAAACATGAATATTCAACGCGGGGAAATCTTTTATACACCAATTATTCTGTGTGTGATGTTTTGACAACTCATTACTGGCTGCTGCAAATGTTGACTCACGTTAATTTGGGCTTCAGATTAATTTAGATAACTTCAGGGCAGGAAGAGCCTGAAAGGCAAACAATTAATAGAAAATATTTTCATGTAAAAACTGAGATGCACAAAAACAGGTCACACTTCTGTTAATGTTCATCCGCACAAACAGCTAGCTTTAGCATGTAGCTGCATCCTGGGAACCCTCCTGCAGCATGTTTTTAGATTTTTGTTTCAATGATGCAATTTCAACCTGATGATTTATGAAATATTGCTGACATAAACCATATTTAATTTTTAAGAACAGTTTTTTATTATTGCACTGATCCTTTTTTTTTAGCTTAGTCCCACTCAGACTAGCTGTTAGTTTGTCATTCTGGTCAGAATAAACATTATTTCCTTAAACTAAGAGTTATCTGCAACAGGTAAGATATTGTTTATGAATATATAATTACACAATCAACTAAAATAAAGCTTTTCTAATGCAGTGCTTGAGGGACAATATGACTGGAGGAAACTGAAGCACCGGCCTGAGTCTGAGGAAAAAGGGGTTGATGGGAAATAAAAAGGTCATCCTCTTCAATTACTGCTGTATAATTCACAGTGTGGCCCAGATTAATGTTGTTATTCTACTCCAATTTCTATAAACTAATAGTTTAACAGAAAAAAATCTAGTTCCACTCAGCGAGGTCAGCTCCATTATTTATGGCTGAGAGAAATAATTTCTCTTATTTATTCAGTGTATTATCCTCTGCCTCTTCTCCGCTGCAACATGCTTTAAATTTAAAAACACGTTTAACATGAACACCTGCAATAAATCTCTTTTATTCTGATCAGACGTTCTTTAATCTTTAATCTGATTGGCTGCTGGTGGAGCTGTAACCAATAAGACTGTCAGGATTTTATATTCATACATGATATCACTCAGGTGTCCTGATCCAATATGATGATATGATTGGTTGGGTTCAATAAGCTCTAACGTGATTGGTTTATTTGAAAGAGGCCGCTCTCCGGTGGATTCGAGCTGCTTTAAATGCTTTTTCCGTGGACCCGGGCTCTGTTTCAGGACGTTTGGCTCAGCCTCAGCTCCAGACAAAAGGCGAGTCGCGTTCCAGCAGGTATTTCCCAGACGGTCTGCGCTCCGTGCCAAGAGCAGCAGCAGTTAGGAAGCTTTGCCCACATCCTTCAGCCAAAACCCATCCCTGTGTGCTTTTCCCTAAAAGGTATGCATTCCCCGTGTGCTCCGTCAGCGCTAAGAGGAGCTTCCACTTTTATTCTCTCCTGCATGTTTACAGAAAATCATCTGCATAAAAAAACAAAGGGAAAACTTTCTATATGAATAAAAGTGAAGCTGTGTGTCAGATAACAGCCCAGCTCTGAGGAGAAAGCTGAAGAAATGATAAATGGAGGGGAAACTGTGTGTTTGTTCAGAGTGGTCCCTGTGAGGACTTCAGGGTCCAGAACAGGAACTCAGACCATGAATGTGTTTATCACAGGTGATCACCAATCACCTGTGAGCTCACTGCCAACAGGAAGAAGAAGATGGAAGAAATCACTATTTAAAGCTCTCTGCAGCAAAGCAAAGCAGGAATGTTTGGTTCAGGAGTCAGTCAGGAGGGAGAGTACCGATCCAAGTATCCATCTGTTGGTACCAGGATGAGGATCGGATCAGTACAGACGAGATGAGATCTATTCTTTTATTTGCACTTTATTTTCACAAATAAAATGAAAAATAAAGTCAGAGTCTAATAGTTTGGAGTTAATGGATCTGGAATGGTTTTATTTTTGTTACATTGTTGCTTCTTTTGTTATTATGCACAGTTTTTATTCTAAACTGTAGAAGCTAATAGGATAATTATTTGATTATTTTGATATGAGTAAATCCTTTAATGTTGTAGTTAATACAAAACTTTTTTTTATGATAAAACACGGTACAAATATAAGATTCTGGAATAATCTGGAGTGATGTTAAAAATTATCAAAGATGGTTTGTTGATGAAATATGAAACAGTTTATTAGTTTAATTTGTAGTTTATTGTTTGAATGTATTTTTTTTAAAAAGGACAGATATAAGATTCTTTCTGATGCCTTTAATTGGATTTGTGATTTGTATGTTTTAATGTAAACAGAATTTATTTTGTTTTATATAAATGAATAAAGTCTTAATGAATTAAAGGCTAAAGAACTACAAGACAACATCAGAATCAGTGATCCTTATATTTCCCTGGTATCGGACCAATCAGGTCTCACTCACCTGTTTGTTTCAAACCAGCAGGTGTGGAAATGATTGATCAGGAGTGGAGACAGACAGGTGCAACATCTGGTGCTTTTATTTAACCGGAATTCTTTTCAAAATATTAAAGTCATTTTCTTCCTACTTTTAGATTTAAGTTATTCCTTTGCTTTTTCATTTTTAGCTATTCTACCTTTAGCCTAATGCTAGCAACTTGTTATTTAGCCTTTCAGCCCCAACGAGCCCCTTTTAGAAAAATCTAAATAAAATGCACGTGTCCATAATTAAACTTATTTAAGTGTTTGAACTGTTCCTCACAGAGCCGACACAAACAATCGTCTGATTGGCTCATTTGAACTGATCTAAATCACCGCACTTCCATCCTCCCATAAAGAGCAGGATTTTCTCTGAGAACCTGTGCCAATGCTTTAAATTGCTCCTTCTTACACTCGGGGGTCCGTTGGGAACTTCTCGTTGTCAGAAAGCAGAGCTGAGCAGCCGGTTGGGGGGGCGGCGCTGGCGAGCGAGGAGCAGGTTTTATAAAAGCTGGATGTGAGCTCAGCTCTTTAACCTCTGATGGAGAACACCACATGACATGAAACACACAAACTGCTGGTTTCTGCTGCTCACCCAGCATGATGAGCGTGGTGGTCCCCTGCTCGTTGCCGGTGGGGTAGGTGGCGTACTCGCAGGTGTAGCGGCCGGCGTCGGACATTCTCAGGTCTTTGATCTTGATGGACGGGTTCCTCAGGTCGTTGTGGAGGAAAACCACGCGCTCTTTGAAGGCCGTGTTGGGGAAGCTCTGCCCATATATCGGGTGGAACACGGCGATGTTGTCCCGCTGACCGTCAACAGGTTCCCAGATCCAAGAGACCTGCAGGAGATCAGGATTGATCAACATCAGAGTTTCATTTAAACACTGGCTTCAAATAAACCTTCTGATGTCTGCATGTTTTTATAGAAGCTGTTTTCTCCTCCATTCTGTCCCCAGATTGACAGAAAGCTTTGATTCACTTACAGATTCTCCCCTAAAAGCCATTCAGAGCTTTTCTTTGGGACATTTCTGATTGTGACAAATTTCTGCAGCAGCTGGACGAGAATCTGCCTTCAGGGAGGACGACGTGATGCTTCACCGCATTGATTTGATTTTTCTCTGCAGTTCTCAAACAGACAGACCATATTGGCTAAAGTGGAGGAGCAGGAAGGAGAGGGACTACAGTTCATCAATACACATTTAGCAAACATCCAAACGTATGACATCTGCAGGCAGAAGTAAAGCCAAAGCTTCATTTCATGTGTTATTACAAATTAGTGCACGAGAGTCCCATTCAGAGCCTGACTGCAGAGAAAATACAGAACAAGTTCATTCAACTGTAATTTGATTCTTTTGGTTTTAAACAAATTGTCTATCGATTCCTTTTACCACAATCTTTCAGCGTCTAAAAGAAGCTGAAAACGACTCCGAACATCTGTTAGCTCTGTGGTTCCTGCAGGCTTTAAACTGGAGCTGCGAGGGGCAGAGAACAGCTGAAAAACGCAGAAAACTGTAGATGAAGATTAAAAGATATAGCTGAATGGGGCAGAAAGAAGGAAAAGAAAAGAAAAATAGCAGAAAAGGTCAGAATGCTGGCTAAAAAAGCTCAAATCAGCCAAACGGAAGCCAAAGGGAGCTAAAATTAGCAAAAAAATGTAAAAAAAAAATACAGGTTTTAAAGATGTTAAAAATGCTACATTTATTTTCAATGAGAAAAAAAAGTGTCAGGAAAAGCTAAATATCTTCAAAGTATAAATAACTGAAAAACCAAAAGTCAGAGCTGGAATATCCTGAAGGAGCTGAAGGTTTTAATATATAAACTGTTGAAATAGCAAAAGATCTGCAGAACAAGATGTGTGTCGAAAAACCTATGGAAGAAAAAATGATCTTGATATGTAAATGCTTTAGAAGAGTGTTTGTTTATATATATATATATATATATATATATATATAGTCTTTATTTTTGCTTTTTAGTTAGAAAACAATCAAACACTGTTTGAATATCAAAGACAGAGAATCTGTCTGGTCTGTAAAACATGAATTCATTAATCGTGGAATAAAAATCACCAATAATTTAATGTGATCCAAGCAGGATTGCTTGTTTTTTTTCTGCCCCTCAACTAAAACCCATTTTCTGACGTCTTTGAGACAGAGATCATTCCTGCAGAACTTTAACTCAAACAGTCGGAGCTGATTTGAATCTGCAGACCTGCGTGAGTTTAGTGGAACTTCCTCCATCGATGAACGTGCAGCGCAGATCGATGGACTCCGTGGGGTACGCCTCCAGCTCCTCCTCCACCCGCACTTTCTGAGCCCCCACACCTGGAATTAAAACAAAGAAGTATCGATCAGTCTTCAAAGCAGCTTTAAGGCAAAACAAAAAGAAAACTTGTTAAAACTTCAAACACATTGGCTGCAGATGTTTTTTTGTCCTAATTATTTTGATTCATCCTGAAAGTATTTGTGAAAAAAAAAACATTTGTTACAGAAGCAGAATAAGAGTCTGATACTGAGCCTCAGGCAGCTTCTGCTTTTAAGAAACAAATTCGATGCTGGGGGGCCGAGCTGACATCGGGGGTCAGCCAAGCAAACTAGCACAAGGCGCTGCCCTCAGCGGTCAAAATTAAACTCAGATGAAAGTTTTGTGTTCAGAGTCAAAGAGTCTGTACAGAACCTGCTGACCCCCCTGCAGAACAGTTTATTTTCAGCAAGCTCAGCCACTTTTCCTAAAATTCATCTCTTCCTGTCATGAAGTCGACCAGAAGCACACGAGAGTGAGCTGCAACGTTTTCTTTAAAACATAAACTTTCTTTTTCAGGCTCCAGGTAAAAGAAAGTGTCACCGTGCTGCTGTGATATTTCACTTCTTTCACAAAAATAACAGGGTTTTTTTTTCCAAGCATCTCTTTGTATCAACTCTGAAACCCTCAGCTGTCAACAAACTCCCTGAACAACAACAAGCTCCTTTTGTTGCACAAAGAGTGGATTAATAATCATCTAAAAGCAGCTGAACTAAGTGTTTCTGGTTTAAAATTAGAGCGAGCTGTAAAATAAAAACCAAGCATTAAACCCAACTCGCACGAGCTGTTTGTATTTCAAGATTAATGAACTCGGAATAATTCGGATGAAGGAGACGGAAAAAAAATCTCAAACTGAGAAAAGAACAAAAGAAAACTACAGAGCCTGTAATAGAACATGAAGACTCAGGAAGATCATGAGGAACCTTTGCAGGATCTTGAGAAACCTTTGCAGGATCTTGAGAAACCTTTGCAGGATCTTGCAAAAGTAAATCAGGATCCGTTCCCCCCATGTCTTACAAGCTCCATATAAAACAAAGTCAAAAGGAGAAACTTGAATGTTTTTGGCAGCGTCTCTAAACACGAGAACAAAATGTCACATTTTCTCATAAAGCCTGTTTTCCAGCTTCAATAATAAATGCTGCTTTCCTTTCTTCTTCTCTACCTGCACTTGTTCTTTACCTTTAATTGCTCAGAGCCCCAGGCAGAGATCCCCCCCCCCGCCACGAACCCCCCGCTGACCCAGGATCAAATCCTACCAAGGTCTTTTTCTCCTCCGGCTCCCCTCTCAGAACCGCCTCTGGGCCTGTAAAGATAAAATTCTTGCGGGGAGCCAGCCTCTCGCTCTCGCCTGCAAGAAAAGGAGGATAAGCGCTCGCTAACTGCTCGCTAACCCCGGGTGGTTCCCTGAAAAAGCCTCTTAGTGTGTGAGGGATTGATTAGGACAATAAGTTACATGCCGCTGCATGGAGGTGAACGGGCTGCGGGGGGATTTAGGCTTCAAATCAGCTGTGAAACAAACAAAGGAGGAAGACAGTCTGCGTTGCTGCAGGGGCTGCTGGGATTGGCTGGATTTACGACACGCATGCACAGCAATAAATGTGCGGAAGAATGAATTTTTTCCCGTGAATGTATATGCATGATGGATGGTGCGTGTGCGTGCATAAATCTGATTTTACCGTCAGCGTGTACGAAACTAACTCAGGCGCTGAAGCACGGTTTACGCCCCGAGGGGACAATAAGTTTCTCCTTTGCATGTAATTCAAACAGTCAAAGCAAATATACAAACACAAATATGAGCTTCAGACCCGTGGTGTTCAATTAAAATTCAGTGAGGTCCGCCTGGAGGAAGTTTTCTGTAGCAAAAGGTCCAAAATAAAGATATTTAAATTCTCTTTTAGTGACAGCCATGCTGGGTTTCTGCACTCAGAATATTTGTCTTTCCAGACTTAAATCTCTGTGGGCCGACAGCAGCAGACAGAGACGCAGGAATTACCTTAAATGTTAAAAAAAAGCTGTGTCACGTAAAATGATTTACTTTCAACGCAGGAAAAGCTGTGCTGCTTTAAATAAATCACTGAATGTAAAGCTTAAAAAGCCTAAAATGTGCATTTATTTACTTCAAACAAAACAAAGAAAACATCTTTATGTTTAAAAAACTTGACATATCCTCAAATTTACTTATTTTACCGTACAACTGGCATCATTTCGTTTGAATTTAGCTCAGTTAAAGTGAAACAGGATGTGACATCAAAGGGGAACTAAAAAGTTTGTTTTTGTTTATTGAAACAATCTTTGCACTTTGACTCTTCATCTCTGATAGTTACTCAATAATCTAAACAGATTGTTCTCTAGTCTGTCGTTAGTTGTCATAGCAACGCTCTGTTTACATGCAGACATTCCCCTTTGACATCACTTCCTGTTTCTTCACCTGTGAATATCTCAATTGTTCATCTCAACAATGTGAAATTTGTTTTTCCAAGGTATTATAAGTGTTATTTTTCCAAAGCTCCATTCAAATTTATTACAAAAATCTGACGTCACAGAAACTTTAAAATAAATGATAACTAAAGGTTCACAAACTAAAATATCCAAATAATCACTCATTGACTCATCAATCACTCATATGTCTCTTGTCAAATGTTTTCTGCTAAACAAACAAAAGCACTGATCATAAATTTATTAATAAAATTGCTCAAAAACATTTTTATTTTTATTGTAAATTCAATTTTTTCTCCTCCATCAGGACTCCTCAGGGGGAAAATGAGTTCTTGTCCAACAGATTCTTTGTCTCCTCTTCCAAAACCAAATAAATTCATGTTTTTTTAAACTTTAATAACTAAAGTTTGATGTCCTCCAATAAAAACTGACTGATGGGAGGCAGTCACGTTCATCATAAACTCTGGTTGCTTTTATTTTTTCCCGGAGGCGGGTTAAACACATGCACGTCGTGTTGTTGGGGGGGAAATTGGTGTCAATGCACCTCAATAAACCTTATCTATTCAGTCCTTTCCATTATAACCCCGATGATCCCACAATTTGCCACTTATCCCGCCCGCCGCAGCCCGGTGGCACCTCGGCTCAGCGTAATGGAAAGTCGAAGAGGAGAGGCGGTTAAATGAACGGCCGCGCTCCGCCTGCCTCCCAACGCTCCGGAGAGATGAATCACACTTAATTGACATTTAGAGGCTTGTGGCATTTGCCCGTCTGTGTGGCGCCTCCCCCCACGTCGACGGCGTTGCAGTGTAAACACGAGGGATATGCTGATGGGGCGCTCACTCATCCACATTAACATCCAAATCACATCCTAATAGGAGCCAATGAAGCACAGCTGGTTTGTTGTTGCAGTTTTTTTTTCCTCGTGATGTCAGTTATGTCAGCTTTTATCTGGATGATTGCCAGCAGCTGTCAAATGACTAAAAATGGGATAAATTTATGCAACCGGAGAGGCAAAGTTGGAGCGTGGACTAATTATGTGTCTTTTTCAAATAAAGCAAACAGGTTTTGTTATATTTGCAACATGTTTTCATTCATGAGTTAAACATCTTTGATGCATGGTTCAACAAATACTTTTTTTTTCCTGTGATATTTTTGGCAGTGTGTTTTGGCATTTTCCCACAATGCAACAATCCTGCTCTGCCAAGCCTCTGCAGAGTCAGAGTTAGGATTCTGTTATATCCTCAGGGTTTAAACTCTCCAACATGATCACACTCCCACCTCCGTGCTTCAAAGTGTAACCCAGAATTAACTTTTAGATTTCTGATCTGCTTTGTGCCAAAACATGCTGCTTCCCACCTGAGGCAAACATTTGTTTTGGATCTTTTACACCAATATTTGAAACGTTATTCAGTACAGTTTCATTTTGCAGAGCGGGTCTGGGTTTACACCAAATATTAATTTTTTGTGTGTTTTTGCTTCCATAGTCTGAAGCAATGTTCTCTCCTTTTTATATGCAACTTGAAACATGACTCACCAAAAATAAGAGCTAATTTTAGTTTCAGTACTCTGAAATTGGTTCTTTTTTTCTTTTCAAATCTGTGTGTCCGACCAGGAGTGAAGCACCTGAGCTGACAGAACCTGCAGCTGCTGGAGGTGAAAATGATTCGGCTCCATCATCTCCGTGTTCAGCAGCGTTTATCGGTCAGCTCTAACTGCAGGCCCGGGCCCGACCCGACTTCTCCAGTCAGGAAAAAGCTGTCCAAAGTGTCGGCCAATCACGTTTAAACTCAGCTCCTGCCTGTTGATGGAAAAACTCTTCTTAGACGGAACGGAGAACATTTCACTCGCTTAAAAAACAGAAACAATCTGAGTCGATCGGTTCTGAACATAAATGGGTTTTTAAATTAAATATGAGATGTAAGTAAATGTGGAAATGCAGAGGAAATGCTTAACGCTGAAAGATCTTTGCTAAAGAAGCTGAAAGAGGTTTAATAGAAATACTGTTAATGTGAGTTGAATTTGAACAATTTTTTGCTTAAAGTAGGAAAACAAATGTGGAAAATCAGTAGAAAAACATCTAAAGTGTAAAAAACTGAACTGAGCAGAAATACAGCTAAAAATGTAGCTTTTAAAGCTGAAACAGTTGCAACTAAACCTGAATTTACAAAGAAAATATTAAGAACAAAGCTGACTTTTAGACAAAAGAAGGTAAAATGATTATTATGACAATGACCTTTGATCTTCTGAACTTGAAATTCTCAATGAAAAAGCATATTTGCTGAATTAGGTAGTAAAAAGTAAATTTATCTGAATAAAAACTAAAATTAGCTGAAAAGCTAAAAGAAAAGCTTAAATTAGCAGAAAGAAGCTGAAGGAGCATGTCTGTTGAATCAAACTGAAAATAAACTAAAAATACCATCAAGACATGAAATTAACTGAAAAAAGCTTAAATTTGCTTAAAAAAGAGAGAAAAAAAAAGGGAGCTTAAAAGCTTAAATTGTTAGTAAGGCGCCTCCTGGATCAAACTGAAAAGGACCACCAAGACATGAATTTTGCTCAATTTAAAAACAGCTAAAGAGTAGCTAAAAAGTCGGGGGGGGCAGCAAATTTAAACTAAAGGGAGCAGAACAATCTTAAATAGTAAATCATAAAAAGAAGCACATCAAAGCTCATATAAGCTGAAAAAGGCTGAAAAATGCTGAAAATAGCTAAAATTAGCAAAAATAACAGAAGTTGAAATTAAGCTCTGGGGAGTTAAAAAAAGGTTTTATGTTGAAAACAGCTCCATTCATTTTCAATGAGGACAAAAATGACAAAAAAGCTAAATATCGTATAAATTGCTGAAATGCTAAAAGACAAAGCTGGAACATCCTGAAGGAGCTGAATGATTCAATATGTAAAGTGATCCTATTTGTGTGAAAGCTTTAGAAACATTCACACAATAAACATCAACCCTGCTCCTGAAGACCAACTTAATGATATTTAAAGATTAAAGCTGTTTTTCACCTTCATTCATTACATTTCATCTTAAATAAAGGAGCTATAAAAAGCTGAGATGCTTCACCGTCTCCCACAAACAGTTCATGAGGATGTGACATTAATAACATTCAGACATAATTAAAAACAGATAACTCTTCAGAGGAGAGGAAGAGTCGAGTGATTGTCTCATCTACCCCACACTGCACAGCTGAATTACACATAATTGGCATTTGACAGCTCATAATCAGCAGTTTTTTCTTTTTTTTTCCTCGGGCTTTTCAGGAACAGACCACTGATCAACAAAGAGGTGGAGGAGGAGATTAACCGTCACAAAGATGGCTTTTATAAATAAAAAAAAGAGAAATTGGCTGCATCCGTTTGTGTCAGAGGTTTTTCAAAAAACACAAAAATGCAAAAGCCTCAAATTAATCCCATGGTTTAAATCTATTATATAAAAGCAGAGAATTCAGAATTTATTCATTCATTTTGTGTGACAAGAATTCATCTGGTTAAAAAAATGAAATAAAAAACAAGATTTTTTTTTTACAGAAGTTTATATGTGAAGTAAAAGATTTTATTCTTGTTGCTTTTTTACTTTAAATTAAAACAAGATGAACGGACAAAATATTAAGTTTACAGTAAACTTTAAAGGAAGTAAAGATGAGATCTTATCTCAAAACCTTTTTAGGTTTAACCTGCACCATCAGGCACAAAGACTTATATTCATGTTCAGTTTTTAAATTTCAAAAAGATCAGATTGTAAAACATGACGTTTCCTGACATCCTGTTTTTAAACTCCATGGGTTTGACTCGACTGCGGTTCATTTGCTGCTCATCTGTAGCCTCCACATCATGTGGAATGAAAGTGAAACAGAATTTAAAAAAGCAAATTAAAACCATCCGTCCCAACGGGGAGCAGACTCTGCAAATGTTGATAAATGATCCGTGTGACTTTAAAATGACTTTTCTTGTTTTTCTTTAAGTCGAAGAAATGAGATTTTCTGCTGAAATTATCCAACAGAACGCCAGAAAAATCCGGAGAGGTGATAAATTTCTGTCTTTCATGAGGAAAACTGATCGATTTGAAGAAATTAGAAATTAAATCTGACGTCTGTAATTTAGCATAAAGTTGAAATGATGCAGGGATCAACAGCAGAGCAGGAAGTTTGATAAGTTGCTTCACAATTACAGGAAAAAACTTTTAATTTCAGACTTCCATTAACGGCAGCTGGCAGCTCAGATAATTGGCATGTTTACCCTGTGGGTGGCTTTTTCTGTGTTACCACCACGTCAGCTGACAACCTATTAATTCTCAGCCATGTTCATTTTTTTTTAGTTTTTAAATTGGAAATAAAATGCAGCCATGTCCTCTGTGGGCTGGAAAAACTGATCCCGGTACTTTCAAAAATCCTCTGGAATTATTTGCAAGTCCACAAGAAACCTGCTGGTGTCCTGTTCTGAAAAGTTTACTTTTTTTTCCCTCCACATATAGCTCCACAGATAACGGCTGTAAACACTGAGGTTCAGACGAATCAGTAAATCTGTTTGACACAAAATAGTCTTTGATCAAATTTTTGATGATACAAAAAAGCAGAAAGGCTGAATAAAAGCTGCTACACTTATCTTTAAAACGATATAAGATTCATAATATTCAACACAAAAGCTCTTCTCATGAGCCTGTGGAAGACGTGCGGTTCTGTAAAATGGGTAAAATTACAGCACATCAGTGTAAAAACGCCTCTTAAGAGCCGTCATTTCTGCAAATAACTGGTATTTTCTGTATTCAGTGCTTTAAAGCAGAGTCGAGAACGGCCTTCAAGAAAAGGTTTGTCCAAACTGAAGAGGCTTTTAATGTGAAAGGTATAAATAAGGAATATGTTGCACGCTGTGGATGAGTCAGAAATAAAGTTTAAATCCAACATGACTGTTGGTCTCACTTTATGTGATCCTGAGGTGGAGTATGGCGCAGTATGAGGGCCAAAATTAAGACTATTGTGCAACCAGCGGTTGCTACATCTTTGTAGCAGGATGCTAATGATATGCCAACACAGCAAACTGAGCAGCTGGCCCCGCTAACTGAGAGGCCAGCACTGGCAAATGAGACAATTCATTGTGTTAACATCAGAAGGTTAGCAACTGGCATGGATAAGTTGGCGTTAGCATTTTAGAGATTAGCGACTAGCTTGGATAAGCCAACTTTAGCATTGTAGAGGCTAGCGATTAGATAGGGTAGGCTAATTTCAGCATTGTAGAGGTTAGTGACAAGCTTGGATAAGCTAACTTTAGCAATGGAGTGGCTAGTGACTAGCTTGGATAAGCTGGCGTTAGCATTGGAGAGGCTAGCAACCAACATAGATAAGCTGGTGTTAGCATCAGAGAGGCTAGCGACTAACATAGATAAGCTGGCGTTAGCATCAGAGAGGCTAGCGACTAACATAGATAAGCTGGCGTTAGCATCAGAGAGGCCAGAGACTAACATAAATAAGCTGGCGTTAGCATCAGT